>VDFB02254244.1:49277-179140 GCA_007258455.2 Sequoia sempervirens | reverse complement strand
TTTTTTATTAAGAGGGGTAAACGCTTTTGACCCAGAGTTATGAACCAATGAGGTCACAAATGGGGGACTTCATCCCCAATATAAATTCTCAATAATTACACCCTAATGGGGTCTGAACCTTGATGGTAAGAATAACAACACAACAACTTAACCATCACACCATGTCACTATTGGCACAATAATGAATAAGTTAATAGTAATGTATTAAAATTTTAAATATTATTTACCAAAATTTTAATTATTGACCACTTTATGATGAGCATATCCTATGTTCTTTAGTATTGTCCTAAATTCTTTAGGACTATCCTACATTCATTAGGATTGTCCTACATTCATTAGAATTGACCTGGGTTCATTAGGACTAATCTAGGTTCATTAGGATCTCCTAGGTTTATTAGGATTATCCTATATTCATTGCCAACTCATTTATGGCACTTAGAATTTATTTTTTTGAACCTACAAGGTCACATAAGATAAATCCACAATAACCTCTCTCACTTTTTCAAGACTCCAATCCATTTGATAGTGGTAAAAAGTTTTCAAATATTACAAAAACCATCAAACAAATTCAATCAAAAGTTGCAATGTTGCATAAATTTCATTTTGTTTATCATGGGCCCAAACTATTAGCTCCAAAACATATGGGTGGGTGGTTTTATACTAAGGTCCTATTTCACACCCCAGCATGTCAGATCATTGCAGGCTACATTGTGTCGATGCTCTCTTAAGAGCCCTATGTGTCAACAAGTGACAAACTTTGACAAGTTGTTTCCTAAAATTTGTGGCACTTATAAATCTTTTGTCTGAATTTATAGGGCCAACTAGGGTCCCTATACACCCTTAGTTTTTCATATCTCCAATCCATTTTCCCTTGGTGACAACTTTTTGCACGTTGAAAAAAATATCGAATGTACTCAATGAAAAGTTGCAATTGTGTGACCAAACCGGCAGTGCCAACATGTCCAAGTGGGTAGGTTTATGCTAGGAAAGGTTCTATTTCATGCCCCAACATGCCAGATAGTTCCAAGTCACATTGTATCAGTGCTTTCTTTTAAGAGCCCTAAATGCCAAAAAGTGGTAAACTTTGATGAGTTATTTCTCAAAAATGATGACACTTAGAAATTTTTTTTTGAAGGTATAGGGCCATGTAAGGTCCCTCTACAATAACCTTTCATTTTTTCATATCTCCAATCCATTTGGCCATGCTGACAACTTTTCACACATTGAAAAACATGTTAAATGCATTCAATAAAAAGTTGCAATGTTACATAACTTTCATTTCAGTCATCGTGTAGCCAAAACAATACTATCAACATGTCTAAGTGGGTGGGTTTATGTTGGGAAAGGTTTTGTTTCACACCCTAGCATGTCAAATAGTTCCAAGCTACATTGTACTGACGATTTCTCTTAAGAGCCCTAAATGTCAAAAAGTGAACTTTGATGAGTTGTTTCTCATAAACCATGGAATTTAGAATTTTTTTTTCTAAATTTATAGGGTCATGTAGGGTCCCTCTATAATAACCTCTCTCATTTTTTCATATATCCAATCCATTTGGTCATGGTGACAACTTTTCACATGTTGAAAAATGCTTCAAATACATTCAACGAAAAGTTGTGATGCTGCATAACCTTCGTTATATTCATTGTGCAATCAAATCAAAAGTGTCAACACATCTGAGTGGATGGGTTTATGCTAGAAAAGGTCCTATTTTGTACCCCAGCATGTCAAATCATTCCAAGCTACATTGTATTGTTGCTTTCTCTTAAGAGCCCTAAATGCCAAAAAGTGAAAAACTTTGACGAATTGTTTCTCAAAAATAGTGACACTTAAAAACATTTTTTCTAAAGCTACAAGGAACTATAGTGTCAGTCTACAATAACCTCTTTCATTTTTTTGTATCTCCAATCCATTTTTCAATGGTGAAAGTTTTTCTACTACCCCAAAAATTGTCAAATGCATTCAATGAAAAGCTGCAATGTTGCATAACTTTCGTTTTGTTCATCATGCAGCCAAACTAATAGTGCCAACATGTCCTTGTGGGAGGTTTTATGCTAGGAAAGGTCCTATTTTGCACCCCAACATGCCAGATCGTTCTAGGCTACATTGTACCAATGCTTTCTCTTAAGACCTCTAAATACCAAAAGTGGCAAACTTTGACAAGTTGTTTTTTGAAAACTATGGAACTTACAAATATTTTGTCTAAAGGTACAAGGATCTGTAAGTTCCCTCTACAATAACATATCTTAGTTTTTCATATCTCTAATCCATTGGCCATGGTGAACTTTTTTTGTTGTCCCAAAAACTATTAGATACATGCAATGCCAAGTTACAAGGTAGCCTAATTTATGTTATGTTCATCGTGTAGAAAAACTGCTAATTCCAACACATCCGAGTGGGAAAGTTTATGCTAGGAAAGGTCATGTTTCACACCCCAACATGTTATATCATTCTAGGCTACACTATACTAATGCTTTCTCTTAAGATCCCTAAATGCCAAAAAGTGGAAACTTTGATGAATTATTTCTCAAAAACCATGAGACTTATAAATGTTCTATCTAAAGTTACAGGGACATGTAGGGTCCCTCTACAATAACCTCTCTTACTTTTTCATATTTCCAATCCATTTGGCTATGGTGAAAGATTTTCTACTTCCCCAAATATCGTTAGATACATGCAATGTTAAGTTGCAAGGTAGCCTAATTTTTGGTTTGTTCTTTGTGGGGCCAAACCATCAGTGCCAACATGTCTGGGTAGGAACGTTTATGCCAAGCATGGTTCTATTTTACAACCCAACTCTCCCAAACATTTCAAGCTACATTGTGCTAGCGCTTTCTCTTAAGATCCTTGTTGTCTATTTTTTAATATTTTTTAGTATTATTAAAGGTTTGGCTTAGTTAGTTTCTATCTTCAATATATAAAAAAAAACTTTCATATTTAAAAAATGAAGCATTTTATCTTGCATATTGTGTGTCAATGTTCCATTGTATGTGTTAATTAATGATTAGGGTTGTGTCATGTCTAAGAACACATACTCTTGGGTGAAAAATATCTTAAGTAGCTAGTATTGTGAGTGTTGGTGATCATGGAGTGTGAGTAACTAACAAAATGTACAAAAAAATTCAAAATTTTGAATGAAAAATATTAGCTATGCATATATACAAACCAACTAATAAAATGTACAAAACTCATGCATTTACAATCAATTGGTACAATCATGGTACAACCTTGGTCGTTTAAATGTACAAAATTCCAACTGTACATAGATACAAATCAGTTGAAAATTATATTTACAAAAAAAATCATGTTTCCAACATTTTGTAGAATCTTGGTTTTTTATATATACAAAATTTCAGCTACACTTAGATACAAATCAGTTGATGATATTTACACAAAATTGCATTTCATATAATTGGTACAATGAATAGATTATGTGTCAATCAAACAATGATATATACAAAATTTTGAAAATTATTCTACCCTTTCGTAGAATCAATTTGATCCAAAGCTCCAACACATTGAATAGCTACAATTGGTCCAAATTCAATCTACTGAACCTTGTGGATCAACTCTAACCCTTACAGTGTCAAGTATTGCCTCATGGTTAGCTTCGTGAACTTTCCATAAATTCTTATTAAGTGGTCTACCATGATATTTAATCAATTTAATATTCATTACAACAAGGTTGGGTTTGTGCAAGAAGTTGAGTCCACTTTTTCATCAAAAATTGTGTTTTCCTTGATTTTTAGAATTTGTCACATTTGACCTAAAAATTTAAAGCACTAAAAAATTGAATCTTAAAAAAATTTAGTAATGATGAGTCTAGTTACTAGTTATTTTTATGATGTTTTTATGCATACTCATAGGTCACATTTCTAGGAATTTATATCATACATATTCCTAAACTTTTCTATCTTTTATGCTCATTATGCAAACCTGAACCCGATTTAAAGTATATGGAAATATAGTTATAATGTGATAGTTATTATATAAATGATGTGTGGATATGTAAATGAATTACAATGAATATTCATGCTTAAGCTATGGTTATTAGTGTTGTGTAGATGTTGTATGAACTAACTCTTTGCATCCAAGGAGCTAGAGGAGGTAGATTGTATCACATAACAACTAGGAGGCACTACCCACAACCAAAGGAGATTCTAGACAGTGATGCAAGGGAGGTTCCAAAATAAGCTGAGTGCAACAATTGCAAAAATGGATGCACTTATTGAGGATGATTGTGCATTATCATGACATTCAATAAATAAATTAGAGGAGAAGAACTCTATTATAGTTGGGAGTCTAACATGACTGTTTCAATAGTCCATGTTCTAATTCTTGTTGTAGTAGAGTCATAGTTCTATTTGGACTCTTCTTCATTTTTCAGTTATGGTTTAGTTGATTAGACTTTATCACACTCTATTATGTAGGGAGTGGTAATTTGTGGTTTTTATTTATAGTCCATATTTTAATAAACTCCCCCATGCCTATATGTATGGTTCAGTGATTGAGGCATTAGTTAGGTTGTTTAATTATTTAGTAGTAGATATAGCAATAAGATACTTTCAGTTAAGTTCTTGTTTTACACAAATAATGTTCATGATCTTATGAGTAAAATATTTCAACAGAATCTTATATTGTGATATTCTGAGTTATGTAATGAAAGGTTTTTAATTATTTTCATGAATATGTTAATCTGAGGAGCTATATTTCAGTTAAACCTATGGAGAGAGTCACTTGATCAAGGTCCACTCAAGGTAACTATTCCCTACTTTATCTTCAATACATTTATTTTTGTTATAGTAGTTACTCCATGAATGCATGTTGTCTCAATTAGATTCCTTATGTTATGAATGAATTCATGAAAAAATCATGTTTTGCATTCATGCTTTAGTTTGCTTCAATCTGTTGTACTCAAGAGTGTAGGTTTAATTAACAGTACTAGTTAATTCTAGGATTCATTTCTTGAAAGTGAACTAGTCATAGTCTTTCACTGTAGGTACTCGTAGCAATAGTGCCAGCATTGATTCTTTTACCGTTATGCATTTTTGTGATTTATTAGTATGTGTAAAAACCTATGCTAGGATGATATAGGCATTCTTGAGTCTCTGTAAGCACATATAGTGCCAACATCATCACAATATTATGTTAGCCCTGGTTGATAATTTAATGAAGGTCTTTCCAAAGTTTTAGTGGACTGTTCAGTTAGTTTTTCCTCTGAATTTTGTGTTTGACGTCAAGTCTACTAGACATTAGTAAGGACTCTACATTTTTGGCACCGTTATCAGGGATGGTGCTACTTTCAAAGATTCGTTTATGTTATTTAGCTTTCATAGTTTAAAATTTTTCTTTTAGTATTAGGAAAATTAGGTTTTATTCCTTCAAATACCAGAATATTTCACTAACATTGTGTAGGATTTGTTGCTATACAAAGTCACGCCTATTGTATGTAGAGGTAGAGAAACACTTTGGGAAGATTTCTCTCCTCAAACCGACAAGCTAGAGAAGATATAGGAGATCACAAGGATCAGAGCGATGGTATTTTTAATGAAGAACTTTCCCTTTCACCAACATCTACTGCAAACATAGAGGATACCTTCCAAACCATGGCTGATGTAGTAGTGGATGATCCACCATAACATGTGACTTTTGAATTTCCTAGTACCAACAAAGAGAGGGCCACTGTCCTAAAGAATATACCTCCTTCATCATTGCTTGTCTTCTATGGCTTGGTAATTGAGGATCTAGACACATTTTTGTTTGATTTTGATATCCTATGTAGGAGCTACAACTACACAACTAATGCCCATAGGCTCAAACTATTTCCTGCAACTTTGAAGGATGTTGTTATGAGATGGTTTATGGGACTGGGAAGAGATGTTGTTCCAGATTGGAACACTATGAAAACATAGTTACTAGAAAAATACCAAGACTATTGTAGAGGAGTTGATAGAAGAAGGGATGACATTTTTAGAATGACTCAAAAAGGGGATGAAGCATTGGAGGATTATGTAGAAAGGTTCTATTTCTTCTAAAAGAAGAACCCATAGAATAGACTCTCAAAAGAGTCCCTGAAGATGGTTTTTTTTTAAGAGGAGTTAATGATGATTGCATGGATGTCCTTAACCTTATTAGGTTAGGGGATGTGTCTCAATTTCCCTTTGAAGAAATTTACAAGGTTTGTAGAAATTACTCAAGGGCCTTTACAAAAAGGACAAGGGGGGACAGAGCATCTTCCATTGGCAAGACATCTAATGGAGTTTCCATAGTAGAATTCAGTAACCTACTATCCAACATGAACGAAGATACTATAAGTCATCTAGCTACTCAACTGGACACTCTATATGTGAAGAAAAAATAAGAAGAGGTTGAGGCAATACTTACTGATTACTGCCCCAATTATAGACAAATAAAAGCTAACTGCAAGAGTAAAAGGGTGGCAAGTATTACAAAGGATAAAATAGAGAAACTAGATTTTCAACCACTAGAGAGTGAAGATGGACAATTGTTCTAAATTGTACAAAGAAGGATATGGAAACCAAGACAAGGTATGCCATAAGACCCTTTAAATTTGAATACACCATTTCCAACTAGTAATAAGAATTTCTCTAGTTGGAACCCCTAGCCTTGGGAAAACACCCAAAGCCACTGGAAAAAACCTTAGCAATGGAAAAACCCTCAATAAAACTAGAACTAGTAGCAACCAAATGTATGGCCACAAATTTTTTTTAAGGATCTAATTACAACCCCCAATGGCTAGTACAACAAAATCAATTGTAGCCACAATGGAAAAAGGGCCAATAGTGGTAGAACCAAAATAAGAATTACCAACATCCTTTGCTGTCTTCCTAGCCACAATAGCAGGCCATCATGCCCAATCCATCAAACCCAACATCTCAGCCACTAAGAGCACCATAACTACCTACCCAACCTGCACATAACCCCAATAACAAGCTTGTTCAACAAGCCTACACTAATGAGGCTATTCAATACCCTAATTATGGGGTAGAGGTGATTGATATCGACCTCAGGTCAGGGAAAAAACTGGTTGGGCCTTAATCCCCTCAAATCACTAAAATGGTGAATGAGGAACCCACAATAGAAGCTTTAGACAATTCACCTATGGAGCTTGAGTCAAATCAGTTAAACCAAACTATTTCAAGTCCAAAGCTTCCATTCCCTAAGCATTTAGCTATTCCAAGACATCAGAACTAAGCTGAGATAGATCTTTTGGGTTAGATAAAGGATGCAAGTATCGAAATTCCCCTCATTCAAGCCATCAAGGATATTCCAATTTACACCAAGATAGTAAGAGACCTTTTTCTTAAAAATCCAATGAGAAAGAGGAAGGACCCTCATATAGTACATGTCTTAGGAAACCTTGCTGACATTATGTTAGGGAATATAACTGTCCCTAAATATACAAACCCTAGAAGTCTAGTTGTGGATGTTAAGATAAATGGGACCCTTATCAAAAACACCTTGATTGATTTAGGGGAATCCATTAATGTCATGACTAAGGAGACAATAAATCTACTACAAATATTAAACCTTAGACCTAAACCCACTATTTTATAGTTGGAAGATAGGTCAATAGTGAAACTTGAGGGGATCATTGAGGACTTAGTCATAGCAATGAATTCATGGGAGTATCCTGTTGATTTTATAGTCTTGTAGCCAAAGGCCAACCTTGTAGGATATCCACTTATTTTAGGCAAACCATGGTTTGCAACAACTGATGCATTTATAAGTTGTAGGTCTGGAAACATGATAATATTAAATGGAATTGTGACTAAGAAATTGGTCCTCTATCCACTAGCCCAACCTCATGTAGATCTAGAGTAGATTATATGGCCCACTCTGGATGAAGAAGACCACTATTCCCTACAAACTCTCATGACTATTTAATGCAAATCTTGTTGAAAAATCAATATGAGGATGATTTAATTGATCACATCATACAGACTAACTATGGTAGGAACCTGCAACAATAAGATTGTCTTTCATGTCTACAAGATCCACTGCAAAATATTATACCTACAAATTCATAAAAAAAAGTATCCCAAATTTTTCATTCTTTATTGCCACAACAATGTGTTCCAAACATTTGTGGACTAGACCTTTCATCTATACAATCAACATCCAAGACACTAGAAATTATGCTAGGTAAAATGTTGAATGTTGACAATGGATTAGTTGAAGAACAACATAATTCTCTAAATATTGTGTCGCAAGTACACACAACAGCCTTTGCATGGTACTACCATGACATGAAGGGGATTGATTCAAACCTATGAATGCATAGATCTACATAAATGATGGTTTCAAACCAACTAGGCAACCCTAGAGAAGGATAAATCCTACCTTAAGAGAAATAGTTAAAACTAAGCTCCAAAAATTACTTGATGCAGGCTTCATTTACCCCATTTCTAATAGTCAATGGGTGTCACCTCTAGTTATTTTCCCCAAGAAAGGAGGAAAATAGAGGGTATGTGTGGACTATAGAGAGTTAAACACAACCACTAGAAAGGATAACTTTCCACTACCTTTCATTGATCAAGTGCTTGATTCCCTAGCAGGTAAAAAGTACTCATTTCTAGATGGATTTAGTGGCTATAACCAGATAAAGATAGCTCCAAAGGACCAGGATAAAACCACATTTACATGACCTTGGAGCACATAGTGCTAAGTATTTTCTCAAATTATTCTCATTACTTCATGGAAATCTACATGGATGACTTCACAACCTATGGAGAAACATATGAAGAAGCACTCAAAAATCTAGAGAAGGTTTTGAAAAGGTGTCAAGAAAACAATCTATCCCCGAGTCATGAGAAAATTTTCATGATGATGATCCAAGGTATTGTTCTAGGACATTTTATATCAAGTGAAGGGATTTTAGTGGATCCAAACAAGATTGAGATAATTCACACTCCCTGTACCATCAAAACAAAGAGATGTAAGGAGTTTTCTAGGACATGAAGGATACTATAAAAGATTCATTTAGGACTTCAACAAAATTGTAGCACCTTTATTTGTTCTACTCATAAAAGGATATAGAATTTGAATGGACTACAAAATGTCAGCACTCTTTTGAAGAACTTAAGATAGCCTTGACAAAAGCACCTATCTTGGGAGGGGCCAAACTAGACATTTCCTTTCCATATACACATTGATGCTTTTGAATTTATCATAGGAGTAGTATTGGGACAAAAGGAAGGTAATCAGGAAAATTCCATTTATTGCATCAACAAGAACATACAAGGACTAGAACTCAACTATATAGTTATAGAAAAAGAGATGTTGGCAGTTGTCTATGCAATCAACAAGTTTAGACACTCTATCATAGGGTATCTAGTATTTATCCACATTGATCACACTACAATAAGATAATTAATGAATAAACCTATGGTTGGAGGTATATTATTTAGATGGTTTCTCCTACTATAGGAATTTGATATAACCATAGTGGATAAGCTTGGGAAGGCTAATGTAGTGGAAAATTTTCTCTCTAGATCACCAACACAACTAGAAGAAGGTGTTGTGGATGATTATTTTCTAGATGAGCTTTTTTTTCTCTTAATTTACACACACCTTGGTTCGTTGACATTGCAATTACTTAGTAGTAGGAAAAATACCATCACACTTCTCTCCTAGAGAAAAGAGATAGCTGGTGCACAAAAGCTTTCCATATTCTTGGGTAGCTAGTTATCTATTCTATACAGGTCTAGATAATATAATGAGTAGATGCATAAGAGTGGATAAGATATTTGACATCCTAAAATCCTACCATGATGAACCCTATGGGGGTCACTTTGCAACCAAAAGGACTACACTCAAGGTCCTAAGAACTAGCTACTATTGTCCAACTCTTCATAAGGATTCAATAAAGTATACAAGGAGCTATGATAGATGTCAGAGGATGGGCAAGCCAACAAGGATAGATGAGATGCCTTTGTAGCCATAGTTGTCACTAGCACCATTTGATAAATGGGGGCTAGACTTCATTGGCCCAATTTCACAAGCATCCAATAATAAAGAGTACATTTTAGTTTGCATAAATTATCTAACAAAGTGGGTTGAAGTCAAAGCATTACAATTTTATAGAGATGGGAATGTAGTTAAATTCCTATATGAAGACATCTTTATCAGGTATGGAGTACCTAGACAAATTATGATTGATCAAGGTCCCCAGTTCACTTCAAAACTCATTTCTAAATTGGTTAAGGAATATGAAATGAAGCATAAAAAATAAAAACCTTATCACCCCCAAGAAAATGGGCAAGTGGAGATTAAAAATAGAGAGATTGAGAATATTTTGACAAAAACACTACAAATTCACATAAAATATTGGACAACTAGGTTGTCTGAGGCAGTATGGGCCTATAGGACAACTTGGAAAACAACTATAGGTTTCACAACTTATGAATTGGTGTATGGTAAAATAGTAGTACTTCTAATTGAATTTGAATACAAGACACTTGGAACAACGGATGAACTAGATATGCACTTGACAACAACATAGAAGGAGATGTTATACACAATCTGAATGGAATAGATGAAATTAGAATGGAGGCCATGCATCACATAAAAAATAATTTAAAAATAAAGAACTAAATGGCATGATCAATTTATAAAGACTAAAGAATTCAATGTGTGTAACTAGGCTTTATTATATGATTCTAGGTATAAAGATTATAAGGGGAAGCTACAATCCAGATGGTTGGGACCATATGAAATACATCAGGTTTTACCAAATGGAGTAGTCAAATTGCAAACCATAGATGTAGTTAGATTTTAACTATTAGTCAATGGCCATAGACTACAAATTTACTAGAAGCCATCATAGAAAGATAATTTCCTTTTTTCTATAATGTATCAATATGGCCCAAGAAGTGATTTTGATATAAACATATTACCACAAGTTGACAACTCATCAACAAATAATACAAGTTCTCAAAGTGACTCAACAAATGAACCACATAGCTCACCTCCTGAGGTCACTCAGGTATAATTCCTTATCCAACTTCACGTGCACACACCACACAGATGACAAAATAAAAAATATTTTTCAAGGACACTCCATGATGCAATAGGGACATGTAGCTTCATGAGTAAAAGTTGCAACAATTTAGATTGGGACCTATTATTGAAGTTACCCATAACACTCACCTGTGAAAATATTCAAAATTTGTGCCAACGTAATTTCATATCATCCACATTCATTCCACTTTTTTTGCACATGTAGCCACACATCTGTCATATCACTACATGCAACTTAACCAATCAATTCCACATTTCCTATTTTAGTTTTCATACATTTGAACAATCATTCATATTCCATGAACCGTATATTCCACATGCTTTAATTATCATGCACCAACCTGTCATTTCCTTCATTAGCTATTGCAATTAACTAAATTCAAATCCAAATCAAATGGAAAAAATTCTTATATAGCTTCACATAGGAAAAAAGTTAAGTTCATCTAAAGTGATAGGTATGCATACTAATTTTCCATAATTAACATAGATTTCCATTGCTTTCAATATGTCCTTGCATTTAATTGTTACATGCTTTCCATTCATTAATATTATTTCCATAAACTATAATCATTCCCTTCACCTTATCAAGTAAATTGAAGTGAGGTCACTTCAAGGTTTTAGTTGGGGGGAGATAGTATATTATTTCAAGGTTTTCAAAATTTTGCACCAAAAGAAACACAAATATAAATAACACACAATCCCTTTTTTCTCTTTTTTCCTTTTTGCAACCTTCTTTTCATCCATTCCCCAATTCCAAGCCAATTCAAGTTGAAATAGCTAAAACAAAGGAAGAAGATATAGCAATTGAAATTGCAGTTGAAGAAGTACATGTATATCAAACATAAAGGGTTGGTGAATTTGAATTGTGAGCTGAAATTTGTAGAGTTTGAGCAGAACAAAGTAAGGTTATCCCATTATGGGTGGAGATATCATCAGGAGGGAAACATCTACACATTAGTAGATATTGGAATACAAATTAGTCTTTCCTATTTTCACATGAGTAGGGTGGTTAGATTACATCCTGAAGTTAATTGAATACAATGAAGATATGACAAGGAAATTTGCAACAAGACTCCAACATGATGAAGCCACTATTCAAGGATTGAGGATAGATGCTTCAAAAGGCTGCAATTACAAAGGTATCTGATCTAGAAAGAAACAAAACTAAATTCCCTATCAGAGAAAATGCAGTAGTTGCCAAGGACAAATTCAAGAAGCCTAGAGAAAACCTTAACTCGTCATCACAAGACATCAAAAGGTTATCACTTCCATGTGTATGGCCTTCTTGTGCCTCTTACATTGTTAAATATATAACTTGTGATGGTAGGAAATCTCTTCTATATATAGTACATTTTAACATTTTGAGTTACCTCTATCGCAGCAAACTGGTTAATGTACCTAATTTCCTCTATAATTTGTTAAAGAAAATGAGGTCTGAGTATCAAAGAAAAATAAATGATTCAACTATGTCACATTATTGTTTGGTTACCTTGTTAGTAAAGAGAAGTCTTAGGGTTCAGTACCCACATGTTTCTTGGGAGAGCTTTTTGATCTGTGAACACATTAGTGATATTCTTGAGGAACTAACAGTCCCAAAAAACTTGGAGTCACTTGTTGCATCATTAAGGGACATGCACTCTGTTTCACCTGCTACTTCACCTACCCGTAGTAGGGGAGAACTAGAGGAGCATAGTATGCAAACCACACACAACCTTTGATTAGCTTACAACAAAAGATTTCCATGAAACCCTAGCTTCTTCTAAAATTCCAAAAATGAGAAAGAAGAGAGGTGGTTCTTCTTCTACACCTTCAAAGGTGCAAAAAAAGAAGTCCACCCAACCAAGGCTTTCACACCACCTAAAAAGGAAAGGTTTCATGAGTAGTGTTAAGAAACAAAAATAAGAAGACATTGTGACAGTAGGGACTGATTCAAAATTAAAGGACAATATTTCTAAAAATGTGTATGTTCCCATGAAAGAAAATGGTACATATACACCACCTTTGCATCAGATTTAGAGGACATTTTTGTTTTAAACAAAACTAGGAAGATAACCCCAACTAGCCCTAACAATGAGGGTTATGAGTATATTTGGGTGGTGATGAACAATTTTTGGAGAAATATGAGGATCTATTTCTAGAGGAAAGAAATGTAAGGATGGAATTACAAGAAGCACTAGAAAGGATTAAACAATTAGAAGAACTAGTACAAACTTATGAACAAAGGGGCAAGGAAAGGGAATTGAAAATTTAGGAGTTGGAGGTGAAATTGCATACTTATGGGCATGGGTCTAAATTAGACTTGCTTTGACAACTTGCAATGGTAAAATTAGGAAATAAAGAGCTCACAATCGAGAACAAAAAACTCCAACCTATCATACAACCATGTCTCTAGGTTACCAACTATGGAAAGCACTTTCCATAGCTAGTAACCTAAATGGGAGAAAGAAATAGAAACAATGGTTTTATAGCACACCAGAGTTTTGGAGAGTAAAGACATTGAGTTGAAAAACTTAATAGTCAAGATAGAGGAAGTAGCATGCAAGGCTTCCGAGATTGCTAAGTGCATACCTCTTGCTAGGACATACACTTTATTCTTATAGAAAAATTCTCAAGTTATCAATTTTGTAGATTGATCAGTAATCTTCCAATTGTAATGAGTAGGAAATTTGAATTTCTAAATGTTTTTGTTGATGCCACACTTGATAAACAAGACCAATTATGTGAATTTTATTTACATAATTATGTTGTGCCAAATAACATAGATTGGAACCCATTAATGTTTGTGGGTGATCTAGAAATTACGGCACTAGCATCATACTTCAGGAATGAAAGAAAAAGGGGTGAGATTATGCAAGAATATGTTGAGAGGGATAAGTCAATTTCTCTTCCAATTCGAAAGGAATCCAAAAAACCCCATGTAATCATAGAGGAATGGACAACAATCCTACATTACAAAGGTGTGGGTAGAAAAATCATGAATTTGAGGATCACAGACTATGAAAGAATGCATAGACTAACTGTAGGACTCATCCATCATTGTTACCCATTTGTGCAAGAAAGGTGGGACAACATAACCCCTTAGTTTCCCCACTATATTTATAATTTCGTATGCATGCTTCAGAGAACACAGGTACATGGATATTGCTAAAGAAAAAGGACTTAAATGGGTACCACTCACCTTCTAGCCACCAATGCTTCTCTACCCAATGCCACATTGGATAGGGGAAAATAATAAGGAATGTGAGGAAGTTGAGGATACCAGAATGGGAAGAATTGCATGCTATGAAGGATTATCAGAGGATTGGATATTGTTACAGATCCCAGGGAGATCACTTTGCATTACAACCTTCATCCCTAATTGATTTACTTGAGGAAAAGAAAAGGGGTAGTTGGGGGGAATGATGAGTCTAGTTATTAGTTAGTTTTTTGATATTTTTATGCATACTCATAGACATTTCTAGACACTTATCTCATACATATTGGACTAAAATTTACTATCTTTTATGCTCATTAAGCAAACCTAAACCTGATTTGAAGTATATGGAAATATGGTTATAATGTGATAGTTATTGTATAAATGATGTGCAGATATGTATGAATTATAATGAACATTTGTGCTTAATCTATGGTTATTAGTATTGTGTAGATGTTGTGTGAACTAACTCTTTGCATCCAAGGAGCTAGAGGAGGTAGACTATAGCTCGCAACAACTAGGAGGCACATCCTGTAGCCAAAGGAGTTTCTAGATAGCAATGTAGAGGAGGTTCCAGAATAAGCTGAGCGCAACAATTACATAAATGGAGGAACTTATTAAGGATGATTTTGCATTATCATGACATTCAATAAAGAAACTAAAGGAGAACAACTTTATTATAGTTGGGAGTCTAACGTGACTATTTCAATAGACCATGTTCTAATTCTTGTTGCAACAAAGTCATAGTTCTATTTGGACTCTTCTTCCTTTTTCAATTATGGTTTAGTTGATCAGACTTTATCACACTCTGTTATGTAGGGAGTGGTAATTTATGATTTCAATTTAGCGTCCTTATTTTTATAAGCTCCCCTATTCCTATATGTATGGTTTTGTGGTTGAGGCATTAGTTAAGTTGGTTAATTATTCAGTAGAATATATAGCAATAAGATACTTTTAGTTAAGTTCTTGTTTACACAGACAATGTTCATGATCTTATGAATAAAATATTTCAGCAAAATCTTAGATTATGATAATTTGAGTTATGCAATGAATGATTTTTCATTATTGTCATGATTAATCCAAGGAGCTAGATTTTGGTTAAACCTATGGAGATAGTCACTTGAGCAAGGGCCACTCAAGATAATTGTTCCCCACTTTACCTTTTGTACATTTATTTCTATTATAGTAGTTACTCCATGAATGCATGTTGTCTTAATTAGATTCATTATGTTATGAATAAATTCATGAACAAATCTTGTTTTACATTCATGCTTTAGTTTGCTTCAATTTGTTGTACTCTAGAGTGTAGGTTTAATTAATAGTACCGGTTAATTCTAGGATTCATTTCTTGACAATGAACTAGTCACAATCTTTCGATGTAGGTATCCATATTAGCAATAGTGCCAACATTACTTCTTTTACTATTATGCATTTTTTTTATTTCTCGGCATATGTAAACACCTATGCTAGGATGATATAGGTAGTCTTGATTCTCTGGAAGCACATACAGTGCTAGCATCATCACAAACTTACGTTAGCCCTAGTCGATAATTTAATGAAAGTCTTTCCAAGAGTTCAATGGATTGTTCAATTGGGTTTTCCTCTGAATTGTGTGTCTGACATCAAGTCTACTGGACATTATTAGGGACTCTACAAGTAATATGAATTTAGTACTCGAAGTCTAGTTTCCAAATATGTAATTTATTTTAATACCCAAATGATACAAATTAATTTTCAATAGGCATATCTAAAAACCACTGTTTAAAAGACTTTTTTTACCATACCATGCACATGTACATCAACCATATTTTGACCTAAATAATTGTATTTTTCTGAATCCTTTTGGGAAAAGATCAATAACACATTGAAGATTATGCACGATATTTTTTTGTAATTTTTTTAAAAAAAATTATCAATTTTTAATTGGTCGTAACTACTATTTTGAAAATCCCTTATGTACATCATGCTTAAAGATGACCTAAATTTTATCATTTTTTGATTTTTTTTCAAATTGAAAATATTTTTTTGAAGATTGCGCATGTATAATTTATTTTTCAAAAAAATATTTTAATAAAAGTTATTAAAATAATAAGAAAACCTAATAATTCAAATTTATGGACTAGTTTCATAAAAAGTATTTGAAAAATAGAAAAAATATTCCAATTGTAAAAAAAATTGTATATTTGAAATCTACACAATCTCATCTATAATGGGTTTTAATTTCATCAAAAAATTTTGCAAAAAACGTCTTGGTAGATGAGATTTGGAGTATGCACTCTTTTTTATTAACACTGACATGAACTTCAAGTTGCAGGTCAAAGAATGGCCAAAGCTACGGGTTGGCTCCCCAAGCCTTTTTGCTGACCCGAAACCATAGCAAAAATTAGGCCAAAAATAGATTTTTTTATAAATGAGATTTTGATCTAGAAATGAGATATTGTTTCTAAATGGGATCCCTTTTAATTTTTATAAATTTTTAAGCCTTTATGAAATGGGGTCTTGTTTCTAGAATGGGATCTTATTTCTACAAAACAGGATCTTTTTTCTACAAAATGGGATCTCGTTTCTACAAAACATTATCCCGTTTCCAGAAAACATGATCCCGCTTTTGGTTTGGGGTCTTGAAGTGAAACGGGTTCCGATGTGCTAAATAATGGAATCTTTTTTTTTTTGCCTAATTTTTAGTTTGAAACTTCCATGAGAAGTTGACTCATCTTCTTTCCTTTACCTAGTTAGAGTAATGAAGAATATGCCTATGTGTGTCAAAGTCCTCGAACAACCAAACATCTGATTTCTTAATAAGGTACCTTCTAAGCTATGTTCTTGTGACAACAATAGACCCTATTGGATACTCAATACCCTCTCCATTGGTGATTGTGGTAGACACTTTTTTATCCCCTCTATACAATGACACAAAAAATAATTTGTTCATTCTTCATTATTCTCATCAGCAATAACTGCATTCACATGACTTGCATTTCATTGAATGAATGAATGAATTCTAGAAACCATGTAAAATATAATAAAATGACTTAAATTTTTTATTTCAACTAATTAATAAATCAAAATACTTGGTTGCACTAGGTTAGATGCATGGTCAAAGTCCACTGATACTTCCATTTGGTTCAACTGTAGTGCTTGTGGAACTTGATATGCCTCAATGGGAACTAAAGGTCTATAAGACATCCATCAACCCACTCTTTTGACTCACAATCTTCCCATACAAAATCCATACATGAACAAAAACATGCAACCTCTCTCATATAAATAAGCAGTGAACTTGCATTTGAACTTCTGAATGAGTGCAACTCACTCTATCCTATAATTATACAACAATCTCAATAGTTTGCAATATTAGATTCATTTACCAACCAAAAATATCTAGAAACCATAGACTTACCTTGATTACTTGGTCTCATTATCGAGTTACACCATTGTATAGTTGTTGCTACATCTCTATTTTAAAGCTCTCATTTTGGCACAGACAATGAGGGTCTTGATGAAAGGTTATAGAATTTGGATTTACACAAGCTAGTTGCATCTGCTTAAAATTTTCTAAAACTTGAAAACAAATATATTTTTGGGCATACATCTCAATCATAGCACATCATGAGATCATATTACATTGAGGTGGTCTACTCAACAATTCATTTTATTTGTCTATGATTCTATTTTTGCATGCATATCTATCATGGTAGTTGCAAAATCCATTTCTTGTATGCTTTGATTATTCCTTCATTTTGAAAATATTGTAAGGAAAGCAAGAGTGTGGAACAACTTTCTTAATTCTAATTTAGAGAGAATTTAATGCAAAAGTGGCTTTCAATTTCATTTACAGAACATTAAAATGCACTTTTAATAGGAAATTATAGAATAGACAAAAACACAAGCACAAAATAGAGACCAGATTAAACGTGGGAAAACCCTTACGGGAGAAAAACCCACCACCAAGAAAAGATCACTTTAATATCAATAAACAATGGTTCACAGTAAAGTTATAGATCAATCCTTCATGACATCAATTCTCAGTTTCACATAGCGACATCAATTTGATGACCTCACACAGATTACAGTTATACAACAGTAACTCTATTGTATTGTTACAATGCTACAATAACATATAGTAATGAATTACCATTCAACCTTCGAACAATCAACCATTCAACTTCCAATAAAGTTCTTCCATCAAAATCTATCCATTCGGTTACTGGTAGATCAACCATTCTTCCTTTCACACGCACAAGATATTCATTATCCCACATGCACCGAGTAGATGAATCGGTTCGGGTTTAAATACAACCACCCACAAAAGACCATGTGTCAGCACGTTGACCTTTTGTCTTCGAGCTAACATCACAACAAGTCACCTTGACTCTTCATTGTTATTGGATCATCAGAGTGTCAGAGCTATCAGAGCATCGAAGGATCAAGCGTCGAGCAAACATTGCCATATTTTCCACTCAAACCCCCAACATCTTCAATATGTCGATACTCGATTGTTGGACAAAGGTACCATCGAAGCTATCAAAGATTAGGGATGTTGGAGACTTTGCAACATTTAAGAACTTTCAACGATCGAACTTCGATCACTGATCCATCTGACTATCGGTCACTAGTACTCCAAAGTAGACTAACAAGTCTAAAGCTTAACCAACTTAATACGTGACCGTCAACATGTTGATGCTTGACTACTGATACAGGCTAGTAATTTGAGGCACTAATTCTCAAAATTCTATTACTTGATGAAGAAATTATTGGCCCTCCAAATGAACTAAAAATCATTGAGAATCATGGGCACCAAGGCCCATTGTATTTGAACACCATTTGAACTTAGTTGTGCTCACATTCTTTGTCAACGCATCTGCAACATTTGTCAGAGTATCAACCTTTTCTAGATTAACCTTCCCATCTTCCACCATGTCTTAGTGATACTGCACATAAATATGTTTCATCTTGGCATGGAAAGTAGGGTTTTCTGCCAAACAAATGGCACTCTAACTGTCACAACAGATAGAAATTTGTCCTGCATTAAACCAGAACACAAATGCTTAAGCCAAACAACCTCTTGATAGGAATGAGTTGATCCATATACTCTGCCTCTTCAGTAGATAAAGCGACTACAACTTGTCGCTTGCTCATCCAACTAATTGCACCACCAAACAACATGAAGATGTATCCACTAGCAGATCTTCTGTTGTCAATCTCCCTTTACCAATCAGAGTTCACATATCCACAAATTCTAAGAGACTTTTATGATCCAATAGAGTTTCCACGATAGCACAAAGCATACTCTGAAGTTCCCTTCAAATATCTGAAAACTCTTTTTACAACATCCCAATGTGACCTTCCTGGATTAGCCATAAACTGAATTAATACTCCCACTACTTGGGCAATGTCTAGCCTAGTACAGACCATTGCATACATTAAACTACCAACTACACTTGTATAAGGCACTCTGGTCATGTCCTCCATCTCATTCAGAGACTTTGGACAATCTTCAACAGATAGCTTTGCTCCCTACAATACTAGAACAACTAACTACTTGCAATCTATCATATTGAATCTCTCAAGGATAGTATTGATATACTTTCTCTGGCTGAGGCCAAAATATACCTAGTTGTACCTAAATATTTCATTTCAAACTATGTTGACAACTGATATTTTAATTCAGAAATCATACTCTTACTATTCCCAATGAATAACATGTCATCCACATGCAAGGCAATAATAAGAAAATGATCATTTTTTAGTTTTATAATATATACAATGATCTAATTTTGATCTCACAAATCCCAATGACAACACATAAGTGTAAAACTTCTAGTACCACATTCTAGGTGACTGTTTTAAACCATACAAAGATTTTTTTAACTTGCAAACCATATTTTCTTTACCTTTTTCAACAAAGTGCTCAGGCTAGGACATATAAATTTCTTCCTCCAAGTCACCATGAAGGAATGTTGTCTTCACATCCATCTATTCGATCTATAATTCATACACTATTGCAAGTGACAAAAAAAAATGATAGATGTTAGCTTAACTACAAGAGAAAATATTTCTCCATAATCAATTCCCTCTTTCTGAGAATACCCCTTTGCAACCAACCTTACTTTATACTTTTCAACACTGTCATCTAGACCAATTTTCTTCTTAAATACCCATTTATAGCCAACTGGTTTTTGACCTTCTAGCAAGGGTACTAGATCCCAAGTTTCATTCTTCTTTAATGAAGCCATTTCTTCATTCATGGCCTCCAACCAGGAATCTGTATTAGACATATTTATTGCCTCCTTCAAAATCCTAGGCTCATCAGTGTTAGTAATCAAAACATAGGCACAATTTGAATCCAACATGGAAAATCCATACCTATCAAATTGTTTCCTTTCACGTGTATACCTCCTCACAAGTTGAGGTTGAGGTTGTGGTTCCTCTTCTTGTTTAGAATTCTCAGAGCTACTTGAAGTCTCCTCATTATCAGGTCCACCGGGAGTACGTAGTTCTTTCTTTTCAGGAGTAACGGGTACTTCTACTACCTCCTCTTTTGATTATTCTTCCTTCTTCTTTGACTATAAATCTATAGTAGAAGGTTTCAGGTCTTGAAAGATTAAACTTTTTCTATATACAACCTTCTTAGTGATAGGATCCCAAAGCTTGTATCCTTTTACACCGACTCCATAGCCAATAAAGATACATTTGACACCCTTTTTATCCAACATAGATCTTTTTACATCAGGCACATAAGCATATGCCTCACAACCAAAGACACACAGATGTCTTAGAGAGGGATTCTTACCAGACCATGCTTCCAGAGGCATTTTGTCTACCAATGTTGAAGAGGGTGACCGATTCAACAAGTAACATGCTATAGCAATGGCTTCAGCACAAAACTTCTACTCTAGACTAGCACTATTCAACATACTTCTCTCCCTTTCCATCAACATTCTATTCAGCCTTTCAACAACTCTATTATGTTGTGGAGTGTAAGGCGTTGTTTTATTCCTTTTAGTTCCATGGTCTTTGTAATACTCATCAAAATCTACTGAGCAAAACTCACCGCTATTATCCATCCTCAAGAATTTTATTTTCCTACCAGTCTGATTTTCTACCAAGTTCTTGAACTCTTTAAATTGATTAAACACTTCTGATTTACTTTTAATAAAGTATACAAATTCCCTTCTTGAATAATCATCTATAAAAGATACATAATATCTTGACTTAGATAAAGAAGAAACATCAACTAGACCAAAAAACATTAGAATGAATATAATCCAAAAAACCAAAATATTTATGAGGACTCGAATAAAATGAAACACAATGTTGCTTTCCATATATACAATGTTCATAGAAATCAAACTCAAAATTACAATCATCAAGATCTTCTACCAAGTTTTTATTTTTCAAGGTTTTTAAGCCTCTCTCCTATGTGACTGAGTCTATGATGCCACAACATGGTTTTCTCTGTAGGAAGTTTTAACTCCATAGAGTTTGCAATGTTCTCTTTATGAGAAGCTTTATTTGACTTTGTAGAGAGACTGTTACATTGAACAACTTGTGCATCCAACTTGTACAGAGTACCAATTCATGCACCCTTGGCCAACACCATCGATCCTCTAGTCATTTTACATCCACTACTCAAGAATGTAACTTGCATGCCAACATCATTCAACTTACTAACATAAAGAAAATTTTGAGCCAAACCTGGTATGTGCATTATGCCATCAATCCCCTTAATTATTCCATCAAGAAATAGAATTCTGACTCTTCCTCGTCCAACAATTTCAAGAGATGAATCACTTGCCAAGTACACCTTTCCACACGCACATTCTTCATACTTTGTAAACCACTCCTGATGAGAGGTCATGTGAAAAGATACACCAAAATCAATTAACCATACATCATTTGATTCCTAAGTTGCCAAGGATGCTATGAAGGCATCTGAATCACCCTAAGAAGAATCATTATTAGAATATTTATCTTCCTTCTTCTTTTTCTCCTCTTTACAATCCTTTTAGATATGTCCAATTTGCCCAAAATTCTAGCAATTCACCTTGGACTTCTTTCCAAGAGACTTTGATTTCCCCTCTAACTTGGATTTAGAACTTTTTTCCTTCTTGTTCCCTCTCTCCTTTGATCTACCTTGGACAACAAGATCCTCTTTGGTCATCTCAAAATATTTCCTCTACATCTCTTCTTACAATAGCGAAGCAACCACATCATCCATTTTGAAAGTGGTTGTTGTAATTCCAATGGCCATTACAAAATGATCCCAAGTGTCAGGCAAGGAGAATAGCAAAAGCATACATTGATCCTTGTTACCAATGGTTACACCCATAGATGTCAACTAAGCAACAATCATGTTGAACACATTTAGATGGTCTACTATGGATGTACCTTCTTCCATTTTCAAGGAATACAACTTCTTTCATAGGAATAACTTGTTTACCAGAGATTTTCCCTAATAAATATCACCAAGTTTCTTCCACAACAAAGCTACAGCCTTCTCCTCATGGACATTTGGAAGAACAAAATATGCCAAACAGAGTCTTATAAACCCTCTAGCTTTACGATCTGCGAGGTCCCAATCTTCTTGTTTCATGGTTGCAAGTTTGATTCCTAGAACAACCCATAGATCCCTATCAACCAATAGGTCTTCCATTTTGAGTTTCCACAACTCAAAATTTCTGCCATTGAACTTCTCAATGTCTACTCTTCTAGAAGCACTTGTCATCTCAATCTGCAACTAAGATTACCCTCTTTCTTTGCAAGACTCCCATTGAACAAAATTAGCACAAAAAACCTATCCTACCCACAAGGATAACACAACTGGCCAAGCTTTGATACCACTTGTAAGGAAAGAAAGAGTGTAGAACAACTTTCCTAATGCTAATTCAGAGAGGATCTAATGCAAAAGTGGCTTTGAATTTCATTTATAGAACATTAAGATGCACTTTTAATCAAAAATTACAAATAGACAAATACACAGGCATAGAATAGACACCAAATTTAACATGGGAAAACCCTTACGGGAGAAAAACCCACCACCAAGAAAATATCACTTTATTATCTATAAACAATGGTTCACAATAAAGTTACAAATCAATCCTTCATGGCATCAATTCTTAGTTTCACATAGCGACATCAACCCGATCACCTCACACAGATTACAGTTATACAACAGTAACTCTATCATACTATTACAATGCTACAACAACATACAGTAATGAATTACCATTCAACCGCTGAACAATCAACCATTCAAGTCCCAATAAATTTCTTCCATTGAACTCTGTCCATTCGGTTACTATAAGTTCAACCATTCTCCCTTTCAAACTCACAAGATATTCATTATCCCACATGCATCGAATAGATGAACTGGTTCAAGTATAAATACAACCACCCACAAAAGATTATGTGTTAGCACATTGACCTTTTTTCTTTGACCTAACATCACCACCAAGTCACTGTAATGAATTACCATTCAACTGCCAAACAATCAACCATTCAACTCCCAATAAAGTTCTTCCATTGAACTCTGTCCATTTGGTTACTGGAAGTTCAACCATTCTCCCTTTCAAACTCGCAAGATATTCATTATCTCACATGCATCAAATAGATGAACCGGTTTGGGTATAAATACAACTGCCAACAAAAGATTATGTGTCAGGAAATTGACCTTTTTTCTTTGAGCTAACATCACCTTGACTCTTCATTGTTATCGGCTCATCAGAGTGTCAGAGCTATCAGAGCATCAGAGGATTGGGGGTCGAGCAAACATTACCATAATTTCCACTCAAACCCTCGACATCTCCAATATGTTGATACCTGACTGTTGGACCAAGGCACCATCGAAGCTATTAGAGGTCGAGGATGTTAGATACTTCACAAAATTTAAGAACTTTCAATGACTGAACTCCGATCACCAATCCATCTGACTGCCAATCACCAATACTCCAAAGCAGACTAAGTACCAAGTCTAAAGGTTAACCAACTTAACACATGACCGTCAACATGTTGATGCCCGATCACCGATATATGCCAGTAATTTGAGGCACTACTTCTCAACAAATATGTCACTTTTGTGTAGGTGTGAGAGGCTACCAAGTTGTGTTTGCTTGAAATTTTTGAACAAATATATTTTATGCATATCCAACAATTATTGTAATCTATGAGATGACATCTTTTTGAAGCTTTCTATCAAACAATTAATGTGCCTTCTATATATGTTATATTTTGCATGCATTCCAACCATGACAATTGCAACTATAATAGATATCAAAATTTTCTTTCAATCACCCCTTGATGGATTTCATTTCCTATTCCAACATTTGCAACCAAGATTGCCTAAGAAGATACTCACAAAGTATGTAAAGTTTGGTGTTAAGCTATGCCAAATGTATTTGTTTGAAATTCTATATAACCCTGGTGCAACAAAAAAGATGATGCTAGAAATTTTTTGTGGAATTTGACTTAACACTAGCTTTCAATATAATTTCTTTCTCAGATTCCTACCAAAATTATTTTCTCCAAAAGTTTCTAAAACCTTAACAAATCCATATTATTCATATTTTGTAAACTTTACATCCTAGTTAGATGACATTTCTCTTAGGCACCTTATAGTTTATATGCCTTGTCTACATTGCCATATTTTACATGCATTTCTCTATTTCAATGCTCTCATCAAATGATTTCATAACACATTCTTTCTATGCATATCCTGCAATTATGGTATTCCTTAAGATGAAATCTCTTTGAGGAAATCCTCTTTACTTGATTCTTTGATGGATGTGCAAACTCTTATTCCAAAGCTTCCATTATGATGCAGGTTGAGGACTTTGGCAAAACAATAGCCATCTCCAATTGCTTGAAAATTATAAAATTATTTTCAACAAATCTAATATGCGCGTATTTGGGCATTAAATGAGACCATATTCCTTTATTGTGCCTTGTTGTGTGCAATTCAATGATATTTCTTTAAGGAATTTTATTGAACGGTTCAATTTCTTGTCAATGCTTCCATATTTTTAATGCATATCCAACTATTCACCAATTGCTACAGTTGCTTCCTTTGGCATTTCTCTTCAAATTAACTCCTTACCCGTGTTATCACAAAGATAAAATGAATATAAAATTAAGTGATTTATGGATAATTATGGTGTAGAAACCTAATGTTATAACATATATGTAAGAGCTAAATATTATCTTTATACCTAAGATCACTTGCAAAAACAATAAAAACCTTCTACAAGAGAGTATGCAAGAAATGAGCTTGCTTGATATGATGATGAGATATGTTACAAAAGTGTGCAATATCTTGCTTATATAGACAAGGTGTGATGAAGTACCAAATGCAAAACATTATATGACTTGTGTCACTATTACATGACATGAGCCATCATTAAATGACTTAGGACACTAATATTTAATAAAATCTAAAAATATTAAATATTATTTAAATAAATTAAATATTTTAGAAATATGTCTAGGATCTAAGTGGACTTAACATGTAAATAGGGCATCACTAATTAACTAGTTAGGTAAAATACCTATTTACACCAACACCCCCCTTAAGCAACACTTAGGGAGAAAAAATTATTATGCAAATGATGTAAATATGCAAGGATGGATCCCGACTATGAGGCCATTTTAGGTGGCCTCGTATAAATGCAAATGCACTCTCTCACAAATAGAGAAAAGGAAAAAAACATATGCGAAAAAAACCTTCTCCAAAAGAGAAAAGATTCAATCAAAGATGTTGTATGAAGGACTCAATGATACCCCCTAAGGAATACATCCATCATGAATATACAATCAATAACCCCCCATAAGAGGGAAAGATAGAGACTATGTAGCTTCCCCACAATGTATAATCTCCTACAAAAAAGGTAAGTGTCTAAAGAAAAAACATGATCCAATGTTGACAAACAACTTTTATCCCTTTCGAAAGAAACAAAACCAAGTACAAATACATGAATGCTTCCCATTCTAGTTATGAATTGAAAGAAAGAAGCATAAACATGTATGATGGTGTCTCTTAAAGATTATCATAGGTCTCCTTGTCCATGGTAGGTGATGATGCCACAATAAAATCATGTACATGCCCAATCAATGAAGAAGGTGAAAAACTAAGACTATATGGAAATTGATGTTGAACAAGATCCAAAGACAAAGGCGGTTTGACAATAGTTATGTAATGAATGTCATCAAAGAGGAGAGATAACCCCTCAAATATATCCTTCAATTTTGAAATGTGAGACTCCACAAACAAGGATGCAATGTTTTATAAATAAAAATCCCAATAGAGAAGACAATGAGATACCTATTGGAATGAGTCCCTAGAAGTTCTCAATGAATAACCAATAAAAGATGAATAGTATTGTTTAACGAGAATGATGGTAGCTTCAACTGTAATAACCCATTCTAAATTATTACTTAATTATATTATTTCAAATGAAAATATGAATATTTAGTTTTAAAAAGACATAATTAAGTAGCTATTTTCAATCATAGAAACACATGTCTAATTAAAATGAAAAAAAATATATATATTCAATTTTAATGTCAATTACAATGTCCAAGATGACTTGGCTCCTAAGGCCACATAGTTAATACAATGTATAAATTTTACATCAAGGTTACTTCAAGGTTACATCATAGACCAGGATAGTCTTGTAAACATCCAAGGTTTCCTCTTGACTCTTGCCTCCACTGGTGGATGAGAACATGGTTGAATCGCTTTAGTGCCCAACCACGAAGCTTACGCTTCCCCAAAATTCTTCCAACTTGAAGAATACCTGGCCCTGCATGGAAAGTTTAGCAAGAGAACAATATGCAAGGTGGAATTTGGTGTGTGCCCATGCATCAACATGCATCTCTATCTATGAATTAGAAAAAAGAAAGATCTATGCTAGGAATGGTAGAGAGTGTTATACAAAGTCCGTACATACATAATGGGTTAATTACTTGGCCAAGCATAAGAATAATGTTGCAACAAAAAAAAAAGGTTTTGGATAAAGCAAAAACCTATACTCTCTGAACTCCATTTCAACACTTGTCTCAGAAGGTAACTTTCAACAACAATTTATCTCATAGAAACTATCTATCCTCTAGTAGCATCTACCCTTAGGAGCTCTAGTCTACTTAGGTGTTGTTTTAGTCTAACAAGAGAGTATTCCTTACTCATATCTACGAAAAATAATCTAGTCTACTTAATTCCTCAACTTAAACAAAAATCAAAAAATGATTCAAATGTAACTGATCATTACTTTATCCATTCATTTCAAGCACATGTCATATGATTACATTCAACGTAATTCAATATTCATTTAAGAATGAATTAAATAGGTAACAAAAGAAGGTATGTCACAAGTATCTGTATGTATGTAGATGAAGGTCTATGTGCATACACATATATCTGCCAATTTAAGTTATTGATTTGTGCATACATTCTGAAATAAAAGCCATTATATCAAATTTACTTCCATACAAATAAGATTACAGATTGTCATATCTTTTTTCAAAAATACAAGAAGTAGAAGAATTGAGAACATGTTTGTTGAACAGTTTCTACATAGTAATATGTTGCTTGTAACAAAATAAGTTGTTTGCAGCAAAGCCATACTATTTATAACAAAACAATGTTTTTTATAGCTAAACATAAACTGCTTATAATAAAATGATGTTGTTTACAGCTAAACATTTACTGTTTATAACAAAATGATGTTATTTGTAGCTAAACATATACTATTTATAAAAAAAACAATGTTGTTTACAACTAAACATAAACTTTTTATAACAAAATGATGTTGTTTTCAACTAAACATATACTGTTTATAACAAAATGATGTTGTTTGTAGCTAAACGTATACTATTTATAACAAAACGATGTTGTTTGTAGCTAAACATATACTGTTTATAACAAAACATTGTTGTTTGCAGCTAAACATAGACTGTTTATAACAAAACAATGTTGTTTACAACTAAACATGAATTGTTTGTAACAAAATGATGTTGTTTGATGGAGTTTACAAGTTTCTAGTGCTATTAAGTTTCATTAACAAATTTTATGCTATCCAGTACTACATACAAAGAACAAAATATCTATCATTTAGGTTTTCAAGATATATAAATGATACTATTACCCTCTATGCAATAAAAGTATAGATCAACATGCTTGTCATTGTGAAACCCAAATAACCATAAAATTCATGAAACAACCTTTCAATATTTCCAGGGTTTTAGAAAAGAACCTATGTTGCATAATTTTTTCAGCAAGAAAGAATAATGATCAAGTCACTTGTCACTCCAAGGAATCACCTTCAGTTAAATGACTGTTTCAATTCTATCTTAAACAATATCAATGATTGATTTAAAAAAAATCCTTTTAATGGCTTATATATAAATATATAGCTTAGCATGCAAAATTCAATCCATATTCATTGAAATGCATCTTGTCAATCTTATAGATCGATTCATATAAAGGAAAAATGGAACATTATCCTCATTACTTAATCATTCAAAGTGAATAATTTTGACTATGTATTCTACAACTATGAGTTTCCATTTCTTAAAGTTTACAAGAAATCTAATCTTTACACCCCATGGGTGCAGCATGTAGTATTCAATCCAGCCAATATAAGAATTCAAATACCAAAAGAAGAGAAATAGAGGTAATACATTTGTTCCCTAAGGGAATGATAGAGAATTTTATGCATTGTTTCCAAATACTCACAATACTGCTAATCAGATACAATCCGATAGCCATAGAGTGGCTAAGAACTCACACGCAAGGAACTAAATTTGCAGTTGTTAATAATACAACATCCTAGCCTCGGCCTTGCTCGGCTACCAAGCTGATAGGGTGCAAAAAGGCTCAAGAATATAACATGCAAGGGTTACCAATAGGCCCTATTTTTCTAAGTTAAGAAATCATGGTCGATCTTACACAATACGATTGACTCTAGAACGAAAACATTTGCAGACATGTACTATTTATCACTGATTTCAATGAAATCAACATTTTGAGAATGAGTTGCAAGATTTTTGAATAGAAATAACTGTGAAATCAAACAATCATTCATTTTACCTCAAGGTCGATCTTTTCCTTGGCTTTTCTTCTTTTTCCCAACATAGTCGAACCTCTTGCCTGCTTTTTCCCTGGATACCCATCACCACTACCAATGTTCTCTAGTGATTTTCTCCCTTTCAAAATGGAAAAATATTTCCTTCTAACCCATGTGCATGAATTATGGGGTTGTTTCTTTCATAATGGCATTAATTTTTTCTACCTCACTCTTGAATTTAATTAACCTACCCATAATTTGAATTCAAGCCACTTTGTCCAATACTTTTTTTATTCGATTTCATTCTAAATTAGCAATATACGATTTATTAGATTCGATCCATATCTGATTTTCATATGGAATATAAATATGTATATATATATATATATTTGTCTATATATGCATTTACTTCACATTTGTACATTCTTATATATATATGTGTGTGTGTGTGTGTGTTTTTGCACTTTCTCAATGAAGACAATGCACAAGTGCAATGCCTCTCTTGAAAGGTAATTTATGCAACTAAGTTTTAGAAATCACGCCAAGGTCTCTCAAGTGTTAGGTCATGACTAAGCTTGGAATTGTTCAGTTGGTTGATGTGATTTGATGGTAATCACAAAGGAAATTTATGGTCACTAAGTTTGGAAGGAATTGGATCTATGAAAGGAGTTTTGTTAAATTATGGAAATGAAGAACAACTGCAAGTTTAGGATAGCAATCTAAAACTCCTCTTTACTCATCAAATTTGGCTTTGGGATGATGCTATAACTTTTTCTTACTTCAGTTTTCAAAGAAAGGTCAAAAGGGAAAAGGGATGAGAAGTTTCCTAGACCTACAACTAATGTTGAATAGTAACAATGGAGGATGCTACAGTGGACAACCTTCCTAAAACTAAGTTCCACTTAACCAATATCAGTCTACAATCTCATGAAACAAGTATAATCTTCTAAGGTCTACAGATTTTCAACCATCTATTCACCATTAAATCATGAATAATAGATGAACTTAAGTGCAGCAATATGAACAATTCTTAGATTAACTTTACACTATTGTTTATCATCAATAGATAGCAAAAAGCATGAGCAAGGAAGATATCAACACCATAGCATTCCTCACCATTAAAGTGCAACATGAACTACCAACTAAAATCAACTTGAAACTAGAACAAAAAAGCTAAAATCTAAGATTGGGAGAATGAATCATGCATGCATGAGAGGAAAACACAAGAATCCATCAAATAATGCTATTCTCATTAATTTTTTGCAGCATGCCTTTACACAACAACTCATCTCTCTCTTTGAAAATGAGAGGATGCCTCTATTTATAGATTTCCAAAAGAAAAATGAATGGAAAAGATTCATTTACACTATGTGGCTCAGATTCATTTTACATTAGGGTTTCACCTACCTCCAAATATATAGCAATATAAAATACATGCTTGTCTTTTTCCATATTTTGTCATTTAGTGGCCTTGACACTATAGCAGTTTCGTCTCGTAGTGACTGCCATCCTTTGTAGTTATTTTTTCAAGTATTCATCATCTATGATGGGATTTCTAGCCTCTTTCTGAGCATTTTCATACTCCAAGAATTTTCCAAACTTAGCCATAAGCTTCTTTTCTTCTGAGAGCTCGGATTTCAGGATCTGGAAGGACATCCTCTTGATTCTTTTGATGATTTCTTGCCAATTCTTTGCATAATTTGAGGCAACCTTGATCATCTGCTCTGTCTGCATGAAAAATATTGCAACAAATTCCATAAAGTCTAGTGATAGTGTATCACTAGTTCCTTGCTCCATTTTCTTACACAACAAAGGATTGATCTTCTCTTAATCTAACTCCAAGCCGATTATCTCAAAATTTGTCATCATCTTCAAATATTCAACACTATCTTCCTGATGCTTGGCAGTCCACTCATGATGAACTTCAAGGTCTCGCAAAACCTTTTCTAGAACTTCATTTCTGTAATCCAGATTTATCATCCTAGTTTCCACTAGCCAGTGGTCTTCCTTCATGATTTCCAACTCATTTTCCCAAATAACTCAGGAAAGCTTAAGGATAGACTCCAACTTAGGATAAGTGACCCTATATGTTTCTGGGAACTCTTTACAGGTATTCATCATACTTTCTATGTCTTTTCCTAAGCTCTGATACCTATTGTACATTGTGACTTCATGGTTGATGCCTTTGTCGCTGCTGGATACCACCTTATTGAACCATTCGGTCATGGACTTGGTCCAATTCTTCCTTTTCTCCATTTTACTAATATCTTCTTTTGATAGCAAGGAGGGCGGTGCCAATGAATCTGCAAGAGTCTCTTCTTCTGTAGTCGTCCACTATTGGATATAGGTGATGAGATCCACTATCTGTGATTTTAATTCTTCTTTTGTGGGTTGATCCTTATTCATTTGTTGCATGATGGTGGATATTGACCCTTGAAATTTATCTATCTTTTGTTCTTGGTTCGTTGGGCCCAAGTTAATGGTGGATATGTTGTAGCCTTGACCTTGCACAATGCCTATATCTTTTTCTATCATAGGGGTGGAAATTTTTATTTTGTAGGACCTGAAGGCATACGTTGTGATGTGGGAGTGGACCTTAGGCTTCTTCTCTTTTTTGGATTATGACATCGAGCCTTGCTTTAGGGTCTGTGACCACAAGAGACTTATTTTTCAATTGCCTTTCCAGCTAGTCAAGCACCTCAATTTGTCCCTTGGGTGATTCATGATCACCTTCCTCTCTGTGTTCATTCTAAGGCTGCTCCTCTTCATTATCCAGATCTTCTTGATCTTTCTTTTCCTCCTCGTCTGAGCCTTCTATTTGTATAGCCTTCCCTTTGTCTGGCTCACTAGAAGTTATATTCTCCTCAGTGATGCCTTCTTCATTATGTTCTTTGTGTTTGATCTCAACATGGTGCTCAGGCCCAAGGCCTTTTTCTGGTGTGTCTTCTTCTTCTTTATCTTTCTCTCTTTCTTCCTCCTATTCGGTATGTGCTTCTTCTTCCTGGAATAGGCCCTTGTCTTGGCCAACTAGTGGAGGCTCTTTGAATATCTCCACATCTGTGTCAGTGCCTATCTTCTTTTCAGGATCAACCTTCTCACCTACATCTTTGTGCTATTGGGAAATTTCTTCATCCAACTCCAGATCAAATGTTTCTATAACATAATGCTCGTTAAGAGCCTCAATGTCCTCCCCTAAATTTTGTGACCTCTCTTCATCAAAAGCCACCTTTCGAGTGTTCAAAATAATCATCCTGATCAAAATCTTCAGGCTCCTCAACTACATCTTTCGTAGCCTCTCCATGCTACTCTACATGGTGTCTCTCCATCTCTTATGAGATCTGCATTGTGGCTTCCATTTTTGACAACTCTATAGGTGGTAGGGAAAGAGGCAAGGTAGCAATAATTTGGGCCATTAAATCCTAGACCTTGGGGTCAAGGATTATCCTAGAGAGTTCATCGGGCACATTCTACATATATGTCATGAAAGCATGAATCAAAGTGAGAGGTGGCATGATAATTGTGGATATTATGGGAAGTGGAGCAGAGAAAGTAGGTAGTGGAGGAGGGAGTGAAGAAGACAATAGTGGAGATGGCGTAGAAGAGGAGGAATCAAGTATCATCATTGAATCAATCGGTGAGGTGGAGGCGAGGAGGACTGAGATTTCCATGGCAGGTGGAGATGAGACAAGAAAATCTTGAGAAGAAGGAGGTGGAGGAGTGGAAATGGCGAGAGTGGCAACTGGAGGGGATATGGTAGGTGGTGAGTGCGGTTGCTCTGTTTCTTCTTATTCCTCATGTTGAGAATCCTCCTCTATGGTGGGCATTTCAAGCACGAATGTCCCTGCTGTCTTTTCCCTTTTAGATGACTTCCCTTTAGTGGGCTTTCTAGAATACACCTTTTCTTTTGGCTTTTTCTCAGGTGCATCCTTTCTTTTCTTTGACCTTGTTGCTAGTGGGGACTTGGGAGATTCTTCTAATGGGAAGGTGGCTGTGCCACTGTCAATTTCACTTTCAAGCTCATCCTTGAGCTCACCATAAGTCAACTTAGCACTCTGCTCTTTAAGTTTGGTAATTTATGTGTCAACCCACTATCTTGTTCTATTTTCAATAGGTCAGTTCAATATATCGAGGTCGATGACCTCTTCTTCATTCCAATCTATCATAGGCAAGGGAAAGTTAGCCACGACATTTTATCTATCATCAATAATATTGTCATCTTCCTCCACTACCTGATCAGGCATGGGGAAAAGATTTACTAACTTCACAAACTGGGATGTCATTCTCATATAGTGCCTCATCCGCACTTCTTTATCATCTCTACAGTTGGCCCAAAAGTCCTTGACTCGAGGTCGGTGGGAATATTGTTTTCCAATCCATTTCTTTAGTTTTCCATAAGGGTCCATCCCTCCTCAGTCCATGTGGATATCCAAATTATACTCCACCAGCTCTTTCTCTAAATACTCTGCACATTGGGCAGCGGAGAAGGAGTACATTCCTTTCCCAAAAGTTAGGGGATATGGAATCCCAGCTCGGTATTTATCGCTCAACAATGTGTGGGAAGTCTACAACTATTGAGTAACTTCCAACAAGATGAGGTGATCGTTGGGGTAGTGTAGAAATTGGTAGGGCTTCCCCAAGAACCCTTCTACTTTGATATACCTAAAATTTGGGAACTATATGAACAGATACCCAAAATCATTTGATGAAAGCCTTCGTACTATGTGATACCCTCCTTTCAAAATCTCCTCCCAGTGAGTTTGATTATGTGTGTGATGAAGGCATCATTCACCCTTCTATATTCTTTCTTGAAGTTTCTATATTGTAGCTAAGGGTAGCAGTCATAGACTTTGGGCTCCCCTTTCTTTGTTCCCAGTGGGCCTGCATTGAATAGTCCTTTGCATGGTAACTTCTCCTCTAGGAGGTATACCAGATGTGATGTCATATAAAAATTGGAGGTCTTATTTATGACCATAATCTAGTTGTGGAGGCTGTCACTGATCATTTTAGTCCAATGGAACTTGGTCTCTCCTCAGATGATCTCTTCAATGAAATAGAACATCCATTCCTCGAAGAATGTAGTAGCTGGAAAGCCCATTACTCTGCTGAATAAAGTAACTGGATCATGGTACTCTTCGAAGAAATTAATTTTGAATATCTCTTGGGGTACTTTATTAGCACTGCCCTTCTTTTCTTTCAGCCAATGTTGGTTGATTATTCTTTTGAACCCAAGAGGGTCTTGTTTCCACGTGTTTTCAAAAAATTCCTTCTTTATTTCTTTCATTTGATCAAATGTGGGGATGTGGAATGTCTTGCCAATAGATCTAGCAAACAAGTCTGCCAATACCCTTGCATCTTTATTAATAACTTTCCTGTTGGAATGATAACATTCCTAGCAGTTCAGGACTAACTTTGGGGAAATTAATGCGCGAGGAAAGCCAACCACCTTGGCGAGACCACTTTCCCTGATATTTCATGCATTCTCTATGGTAGGGTTAACCATCACCCTTTGCATGAACTCATCAATATCTATGTTCCCGGGTTTGCATCTGATACCGTGTCTGAGGTGGAGGAGAGCTTGGAGGTACACTCCACTTCGTGAAACTGATACTTCATTTGGTCCTTCTCTTCCTTCCCTCTTGGAACATGAACATGCTTCTTCCCTTTGTTAGCTTTCTCAATAGGCCTCCTTGATGGACTCGCGCAGGTTCCATAAATCTTGCATGCAAGAGATGTAGTAAGTACGTTTACATATAAATTAGGGTAAATGTCAATCAAATCTAGCAAATCGAGCATTAGATCCATTTATACATTCTTAAAAGATTATGAAATTCATCATCGTTTAGCATTTGGAGTTTATTTGGATCATTTAGGTGAATGCAGGCCTAGGGATGCGAAATTCCCTTGTGTGGAGGCCATTAGGATGAAGGAAGTGAGAAAATGACTTTGGGGCCATGGAGACTCGTAGACAACCACCTGTAGTAAAAATCTAACATTGTTCATTTGGCGATTAAATTTCTTATGGGACGATTAGGCATGTGCAAAAATAGGTTGTAGGGAACTTGGCGTCATTAGATTATGCTTTAATGTTCTTGAAGGTTTAGGCTATGCAAGCACCATTAGGTAGATTGTCATTTATATTTCATCTATTAAACAATGACATTTGGGAGATGGCAACCTACACGAGGAATTTCACATTACAAAATCTGTTTGTACCTCAGATGCATTGGGTTGTGCCCTGATGTTTCAAAATTTTCAAAAATGCAGGAGATCATCGGGCTGCTGTGAGGTGTTCACCATTAAAGAATGGATTTGAAGGGGTTGCATTTTACATGCTGCGGTCTGCATAGGCAGGCCCACATCAAGCTCCTAGACTTAAGTTTTGGCATTGATGGTTTTCAAGATTAGCAAATGGAGACATCTCCTAGGAACCCTCCATGTGGGATGGCATGAACATTCCATCATTAAAGAATGGCAATGGAGGAGGGGCCATATGCATATGGGCACCCACAGAGGTCGGCCCGCATGTGGCTTTGACTTAGCATTTTAATATAGCAGACTCCTAAAGATGGAGAAGGTGATGACGAGGGCGGAGTCCACAATGTGGGTGGATGGGGTGACTTGGCCATTAAATAACAACAATCTGAGGATGGCGAGCCACATGCAGCATCCCACATGGGCATTTGGACTTAGTGAATTTTTAGGTGATGGGTTTGGTCCACTCAATGGCGAAGATGAACGTAAATTCCGCACTACGGGGAGTCATGAGGACTTGGCCACTAAACAATGGTGATGGGGAGGTGACAGCCCAAAAGCGGAATCACATGCGTATTCCCACAAAAGGATGGGGACTTAGTTGCTTTTCTGAGATTTTCCAATTTTAACAAGGGAAGCAATGTTGATGGTATAGGCTGTAGGGAGTTCCTCATCACGTGATGAATGGTGAAAGAAAAATGGGATTCCACATGAAAGAAACCATAGATTTTGCAAGTTTTAAATGGCATCGAGGATTTCAAATGTTTGAGGCAATTTATAGGTGTGGAACCAAGGCTATATAAGTTTGATGGGACCACTGAGGGCGAACTAGGGTTTCTCTTTCAAATATTCTAACATCATTTAACCCTAATATTTTAGAATTTAATCACACAACAAAGAACAATGTGCATATACCTTTAAGATTGTGTGTGAATGCAAAGAGAATGCGGCTTGAATCTGCTGAAGTATCTTGTGCGGGCTGGAGCTCCTGGTTTCTCATTAAAAAATTGAAAATTAGGGGTGAAAATGGTAGGTTCAACTCCCCCTTTTATAGGAATATCAGTCATTAATGCATGCAATAAATTATAGGTACAACAACAAGTTGGGTAGATGGTTTTGCAGAAACCTGATTTGGTGTGGTCATGGGACGGTAGCGGATGATGTGGGACCTACCCTGTGGGTGGATGCTAGGATTTCGTTGCTAGCTAGAGGCTAAGCAATGACGACAACCCACAGATTGGAACCCACAAATGCAGGTTTTCCAAGCTCCACGAACATCGGGGCAAACGACTAAGGGAAACCCATAGGTCCAAGCCCTCAAAGGCAAATGACTTGGTAGATTTTGGGTTGATGAATTTGGTCAATTGGAAATTAGTGACTTTACTACACGTGACCAAATTAAGCTTAGAAATAGGGACACACAAAACATGGAAAAGGAAAAAATGACCCAACAGAGGCAAAAAGGGAAGAGGGAGTCCTCGGTCCGAACGGGGCATGTGTGTTATAGGCACAACAAATGGGGACTCTATTGGGAGAATTCTCATGAGTGTTCCAAAGGTAAAGATTCATCTGGAACCCAGAATCTTTGGTTTCATAGACTAGAAGTGAGTTTCATCAAACAAACTAAAGACTTGAAAAAAATGGGATCCTTGATTGAATAAAATCAAAAAAATATCTTAGAAGTGTGTGTAGGGAGTTCATTCCACTCCCTTTAAGTCCATACAAGATAGCAATCAATCGGCTGAGGCAAGCTACATAATTTTTCTAACCCCAAAAGTAACCTGGACATTACTTCACTACCAGTTAGGCATCCATAGCCCCAACGGAGTTTTTCGTTGTGACCCCAAGAACATTGCTCTATTTCCAGTTGGGTGTCCATAGTCCCGATAGAGTTGTTTGCACACCCACATAGTTTCTTGTTTCAAAATTTTCTTTCTCTTTTCTTTTCAATTTTCTTTGATACTCTTTTGCTCAACTGTATAGGCACTAAATCTCATAGTGGGCTTGGAAATCACAGTGGTCACTAGAGTAGACTTAAGATTTTTCACCTACTGCAGCCTCATAATTACTATTTGATAGCTCATTGAGAGTACTTATGATGTATTTCATGTATAATTTGAGATAAGCGTGAAGGGATTCAAATAAGGGTTCATTCCTACGCTAAGTTGGAGTTCAAGTAAGGAAACTTACCTCATGGAGGCGAATAGAAATATGTGGTAACTCATGAAGACTTATTCAAAGAACAAATGGGAGCGGGCAGAAAAGTGAGCCCTATGATGAACCAAGCATGGCCACCACATCAAGATTGGAAAACACCCTCAACAAAAACAAAATTTAGGAAAGCGAGAAAAAGTGAAGCGAAAGAAATGAAGAAAACCAAAAGACCTACACTAACTATATACAACTCTATACAAAGGAGATGAGCTTGGAAAGCTCAATAAATGAAGTGATGCTTGAGGTATTGCCCATTGATGGGTAACGTGACATCCTCTCTAGTTAACATTTTGAGGTGAAAGGAATTATCTCCTAGAATCTCATCAATATGAAAGGGGACAAGCTAGAGCTTGTCAAATTTGTCATGTCCCCCTTTTTTCTCATGGGCCTTGTCCCAACAGAGGACTAAATCAGCAATCCTAAAGGCCTTTACTTTGGCTCGGTGATCAAACCATATTTTGACTACACCCTGGTGTTTGGAAAAAAATTCTATTGCTTGGTTGCAGACTTCCTCTAAATGCAGTAATTCATCCAAGTGAGCCTCTTGACACTCTCCCTCCTTGTAATATGTGTTAACAAATTGAAGCATGGGGATTTTGAGGTGGACTAGGAAAATAGGTTCTAGGCCATAGATGAGGTGAAATAGGGAATTTCCCAAGGCGGCCTTGTGATGAGTGCAATCCGCCCATAAGGAAAAATGCAACTGTGTGTGCCAGTCTTTTGGATTCTTGTCAAGTAGCTTTTGGATGACAGTCAGCAGATTTTTGTCTGTGGATTCAGCTAGACCATTCCCCTAGGGGTAGTAGTTGGATGAGAATTTAAGCATGATTCCATAATCAAAGGCCCAACTAGAAAATTTAAGGGATGCAAATGCAGGGCCATTATCACAAACCAAAGAAAATGGGCAACCAAAGCGATTCAAAATAAAACTTTCCAAAAAAATAGTGACTACTTCAGTTGTACATTGCCTACATGCTATTGCTTTAGTCCATCTAGTGCAATAATCAGTAGCAGTTAGAATGTACTTGTGGCCTGCAAAGGATGGTGGGCTTATTGGATCGATGAAGTTGAGTCCCCATTGAGCAAAAGGCCTTACCTCTACGACTAGTTGGAGCAGGAAAGCAACATTTCTTTCTCAGGTGGAAGCGGTCTAATAGATGTGATAGGATCAGATGTGGTTGTGTGCATCTTTGAATAGTGTCGGCTAGTAGTATCTGACCCAAAAAATCTGATGGGCAATTTAAGGGTCGGATTTGTGGCTAGTACCGAACTTATCATGAAACTCCCTCAATACTTGAGCTGCTTCTTCTCTTCCAAGGAACCTAATATATATTCCTTCATGGTTTCTCTTGTATAATATGGATCCTTGCAATATGTAGTTATTGCTCTTCAGTCTCAGAGCACGCTTTTGTATTCCTTGCAGTCATGATGGGAACTTATTGTTCAACAGATAATAGATAATGTCATCATACCATTCTCCTAGGGAGATGTCCTCCAGTTGGCACTACTACACTATGAGCTTGGGTCCTATCTCTGCTATGGTACGAGTGAGGGCTTGTCCTCAGACTAGATTCATGGGTTGAATTTCCATGTCATATTCTTGTAGCAATGTGACCCATTTTTCTCTTCTTTCTCCTAACTCATTCTGCAGCAATAGGGTCTTGATAGTTGGATCTGGTACAATTGTGAATACCTTGTTCCTTAAGATGTAATGCCTAAATTTTTTAACTCCTCTGACCAAGGCATAGGCTTTATTTTCAACATTGTGGTACTGTAATTTTGCATCCTTCAATAGAGAACTCATAAATTCAATGGGGTGTGCATTCCCTTCGTCATCCTTCTGGGTTAACATGTTGGTGGAGGAGTGATTTGAAGTAAAGGAATAGATGTAGAATGGTTTTAGATAGTCTGGACTAACTAGCACTAGGGCATCTACAATTTCCCTCTTAATTTCTTCAAAATCCTACTTGGCTTCTAGTGTCCATTACACTTTAGCATCTTATTTGAGCATGGCATTCAATGGCTTGACGATTTCCACAAAGCCTATGATGAACTTCCTGATGAAGTTTATTTTCCTGAAAAAGCACTTCATCTCCTTTTTACCTAGAGGCTGAATTTTTAATATATCCTAGATTCATTTCAGGGTCAATTGAGATCCCCTTTTCTGAGATCATGTGTCCTAACAGCTTTCCTTCGGTCACCCTGAAAATGCATTTCTTCGCATTTCTTCAAATTTAATGAGATGTTGAACTCTTTGCACTTCTGAAAAACCCTGCACAAATAAGAGATGTGGTCCCCTCTTTTCTTTGAGAACACAATGAGGTCATCCATGTATATGATGATGCACTTACCGATGAGATTTTTGAAGGCTATTTCCATGGCACACTAAAAAGTAGCGCTAATGTTGATTAATCCAGAATGGCATCCTTCTATATGCAAATGTTCCCCACTTTGTGGTGAATGTCATTTTGTGCATGTCTTCATATTGCACCATGACCTAGTTATATCCTGAGTAGCCATCTACAAATGACATCATCTGGGATCTATTGACTATTTGTAATACCTCATCCAATGAGGGCACTAGATAATTATCTTTCTCAAATGCTCGGTTTAGATTCTTGAAGTCTACGCACAATCGTATTTCCCCATTATTTTTCCTGACTAGAACTAGGTTAGCCACCCATGTTGAATGTCAGACTGGAAAGATGATTCTGGCTGAAAATAGCTTTTGAAATTCTTTAAAGATAATAGGCTCTACTAGTGCGTTGATTGGGCGTTGATGCTATCAGAAAGGCCTCACATCTAGCTTGAGAGGAATGGTATGAGTAATGATGGATGTATCATAGGTTTTGAGGTCTTCATTCCCCCAAGCAATCACATCATGATAAATGTGTAAGGCATCAATGATCCCTTTTCTTTCATCTGGCGTGCAAACTTTTCCAATGAAAACATTTCTAACTTTTTCGGCCATACCCACGTTGTGAGAATCACATTGATTGTCTATTGACTCTTTCTTAGTTTGTTGATATTGATCCCTTATATGATCCAAGTCAAATATTCTTTCCAGCTAGACCATGCCCCATGGTATGGTGTTGATTTTTAGATTGATCACCCCCTCTATGTCGACTTCAACCTCGTCTAGCTCTACTTCATCTATAATTTTGGTTGTGAATACGTCAAAACTTGTAATGAAGTCAAGGATGTGCTTATCATCATTGAAAACTTGAAAGTTAGTTACATTGTTGAGGACTGATGGGGTAGAGGTGAGCTCTATACTAAATTTATTCAAGCCAATTAAGGACAAAGGCTGGAGCGTGCTTCCTGCTTGGGCTAATGTATCTGTGATATTATTCTTACTACGTGGGATCAGCTAAATATTAAATGCATCTACATCCTCAATAAGATCCCATACCTTGTGTCTATAGTTTGCTAACCTTCTGTCGTGACAGGAGTAAAGTTTCCTAACTTGTTTCACTACCAACTCAAAATCACCAAATACTTGCAGCATTTTAACTTTCTTTCTTAATGCCATCAAAATCTCACAAACTAATGCTTTGTATTTTGCTACATTATTTGTGTAATAAAATTGAAGTCTATGGGTGGAAAAATATGTCTTACCAATGGGGCTGATGAGCTCAAAGTCAGCTCCCACTCCTTTCTTGGATTTGGACCCATCAAAGCGTAACATCCAAAACTTAGAAGAGTCTTTGACTTTGGAGTTGGTTGAGCATGCTTCCTTTCTTGGTTGTGTATCTACTTCTATGTCCTTGAGTGGCTGCGTATATATGGATTGGTTGTGATCTTGCTATCCTCCTATAGCTTCTTTTGGGGTGACCTATCCCTTGATATATTCTACTATTGTTTGACATAGACAACATTCAAATTTGAAATGGGTTTCATTATGTACCCTGCACCAACTTGGAAGTAGTAGCTCCTGAAAATCCATTCTTTCCCCTAAATTAAGCTGATCCCACGTGCATTTCTACAAGAATTCTTGGAAACCTTCCAGCAATCCAAGGTTACCATCCTTGCGTAGTTCTTCATCTTCTAATTCAATTAGCACTTTTGTGCTACTTAGGAGGGAAGTTAGGTTGACAGCAGCATCGTACAACATGAGGAATTCTTTGACCACTCCTTCTTGGAACTCTTCATCATCTTGATATGTCATAGGAAAATAATTCCCCAATTCGGTCTCTGCAAACATCTTGTTTGTGTTATTGTACTTAGTGAGCTTGAACTTCATTTGAGGCTCCCGATCAATGCGGATTTGATTAGGCATCCCCTTCCAAGGCAGCCATAGGTGGGAATAATCTAATGCAGCGTAACCATTCAAGGCTTGGGTGAAATCCCTCCCCAATATGATGTCATAGGTTTCTGGGATATTGACAACTTAAATGTTTATAACTTGCTGGACTCTTGGATCCACTACAATCTGCATGGGTATTTTTTTCAATTCCCTAACTATGTTCACTTATGTCTTATCCAACTGAGTTACCTTCTGTCACGAAGGAGTGGGAGTTATTCCTAGGGCTTTACACACTACCAATGGCATGACATTAGCTGAGGCTCCTGAATCCAACAAACAATTATGTAGATTCTTACCAAATATTCTGATTATTGTCAAGAAAGGAGGGGTCTCCAATTTCCCATGGAACAACCCCATTGAAACATGAACCTGGGCCACTTGAGCCTTGTCTTTGTCATTATATTTATCCTTTGGTTGCACTTGGTTTGAATCTTTAGCTAGTTTCTTGTTTACTTGTTGATTTGAGGGTTGATTAGGCTTCTTTCCCAAGATTTCCCTAATTATAGGCTCACTTTGGGAGGTATCAAATGAAACCACCTTGGTAGGCGATTCTTGGGTTGGCTTGGATGGAGCAGTCCCATTGAGCATTATGAAGAAGACATTTCTGATAGTCGATACTCTAAGCAATTCAAAAACTGAAAGACTCAACTTAACCTTATTGAATTCTTTCGCTACGTATTCCCCCATTTGGTCAATCTCTACTTCAGAAGATTTTCCTTGGGAAGAACTAGTAGGTTGATCCTAAGTTTGGTTTCGCTTCCTATTCCTATTGAAGTACTGGATAGGCACATGAGGATAGGTAGGATTGTTGCGAGCATTAGGATCAGGTGGGGTACTAATGTTGTCGGGAGGAGTAGAAGTTGTGAAAGGGATTCCAACTTGTCTATTCCTTAAGTTGTATGGGGTTTCCCTTTGATGAAACATTTGAACCTCATCCTCACATGGTTCCTCCTCATTTACTGGACCATTATCTACTAGATTGAAGAGATGAGCTAGGGAGCTTTCGTTACTTACCTTTTTTGCTTCCTTTTCTTTGGACGTAGCTTCTTTCTCAGGAATTTTGTTTTCTCTTTTTGGGAAAGGAGCCTAGTTGACTACTAGCACTGAGGAATCATATGGTTCCAAAGGGACTAAGTCTCTACAACCTGAGCCGTCAACTACATTATGGACTTCTACTTGAAAAAATTCTATAGTAGTCTAGAATTCTGGTCATTCCAACTCATAATGCCTATTCGTCTTATGGATCTAACACCATCTGGATAAGGAAGCCTCAGCTAAATAGACTCCACTTGTAGGCTTATCGGTACCACCTGGTTGATCAAGAGGCATGGGAACACCTCCATTGTTTGGCCTAGTGTTCCAAGTTCTATTTTTCCTTTGTGAAGGACTTCTCTCAAAGTTTTGACCTAAATTCTGACCTCTTTCATAATTTTTTCTAGAAGACGCATGTAGATCACGGTTATCAATTGAGGTTGGCTTGGATGCTCCTTTGAGAGGCTTGCAATTGGTTATTTTGATTTCTCAAATGTGTCATCTCTATAGACAACATCTTGACTAGTTCAGTCAGTTCATCAATGCAATCCTTCTCTGCATTGTTCTGTTGTGGCATTGATTTCTAAAGGAATATGGGCTATGTCACAGGTTGGTTCTACTGAGCCATTGGGAACTCAAAACCTTGTAGGTATGAGGGAACTTGAGTTTGTTGAGTATAGGCCTATTGTTGCGAAGACTGTAAGTAATGAGGTACTAAAGCTTCTTGGTTCAATGGCTACCCCACCTGTGGCACTATTGGTAGCTAAGGGACTTGATTCAACATGGGCATTTTATTGGCCAAAGCATGAGTAAGCCCTTGGATTTGAGTTGGATGAGCAGTTGGTTCCAATGAGGGCAACTATTGGCCTCCTACAATGATTTAACAACTAAGCCCTTACAGTTGTAATTCAGAGATTGGACATCTAAACTAAATAGCCATTCAATCATCATGAAGGTGCATTTAACTTGTCAACCTAGGGACGTGAACTTGAAATGGGTCAGCATAGTATGTGCACTAGGAACTCAAAGTAGCCATTTTCATTCTACAACTAAGAAAGATGCAATGTTGAAACTAAATTGCTTGGAAAGGAATAACATAAACGCTTCACATAAACCAACAACCATACTAAGCTTGAAATGCATGACAAAAATAAAAATCTAAAAAACAAACAAAAAAATACTCTATCTACTTTGGCTGCAGGAACAGTCACAAAATGGAATTCTAGTGGCTACACGAACAGTTAGTGCCATATTCTAAACTAATTACTAAATAGAAATTAATAACTAGGCTAAGCTAAGCTAAAGTACGAATTTCTCACCAAGTGGCCCCCCTTGGATAAGTATCCTCTACTACTAACGAAAAATTAGATGCTCAAACTTAGAACTTTATTTTATTCATTAGGAAACATGAGTACAAAAGAGTAGCATAACTGTATTACTGAAAACTAAGAATGCAAGTACAATATTAGATCGTGCAACCTCCTAAAAAGGAGCATTTGATCCTTATTTATACTACCAACTAAGCAAGATGGTCAACTCCATGAATTGGGAGGACACCAATTTAGGGAAAGCAGAGAAAATGGAGGGGTTGTTATGCGTGCATGGAATCTAGCTAGACGTGTTTGCAGAAATAGCACAACAGTAACTCCAATATTTCTCAACAACATTAAATTCCACTACAAGGTGGTTACATTCGGTTTGCATGGGGAATCTCATGTCGTCGACCTCCTTTGACCTTTGAACAATTCCCTTGCTGGATGTTATGGTGCATGCCCATCTGGTGGTGTCTTTCTCAATTTAGTATCTTCAAATTATATTTGCATGGCAATGTTAGCACACACAATAATTGCACATCTATAACTACCTTAAAGAACATTCATTAACCACATGCATAATTAATACAGATAGTCCATATAACATTCCAATGTCATTAAAGGTTTGCAAAATATAAGATTAAGCCCAATGTCAATAGTTCTGAGGAAATATCATAAAAAATATCAACACTTAACATCAAGGTCCATGATATCTTTAGCAAATAAACCATAAATTATACCAAAAACTAGACCATAAACTAGGCTCATCACTCCCCCCAACCTAAGGTCTTGTTGGTCCTCCAACAAGGGAAGGGTTGTTCTTCTGCTTGGTCAATGCTCTAAAATTTGCAATTGACAACTGCCCTACATCAGTGTTTGTTGTTCGTGAATCAGGGTCCCAATAGAATCCTCCCAATCTGTCCAATCTACTCCATCTATGTCTCTCTGTAGCAATATCATAGTTGTAAAATCTAAAGATTGGTACGAGCCACATCAGGAGGGGTGGCTGAAAAATCAGGGGAAGCCAAAATCATCCCTTTGTTCTTCCAACCTGTATATATCTATCAATTCTCTTAAGTGCTACAACATAGTTTTGGATGGAATGAGGCTCAGCCTGTTTTAGTTCATTAGTTAGGTTGTTCCATCTTTGTGAGAGGTATCTCTTCATGGTTTCCTCTTTTGTTTTTGCCTTTACCTCATACACACTATATACTACTTCTATCCAAGGCATAATCCTATTACCATAGCTAGGTCTGAAAATCATTTTATGCCATTCCTTGTAAATGTCCCTTGGATTCCTTGATTCAACCTTGATGGGCAGAGGGATGTTGGACTCCAATTCCTTATAAGCCCCATGTTGTTGTCCCCAACTAATCTCATTTTGTACCCAAGACATAAATTTCCTTAATTGGACATCTCCAACATACAACAGTGGGTTCCAATCATGGTCTTGAGTCACAACATAATTATGCAAATAAAACTCACACAACAAATTCTTCATTTAAGAGGAAGCAATTCGATAAGCATTGAAAAATTCAACAGGGGTCTCAATAGAAGGGTTCAAATATGAGACAATTCTTCCAGCTTAAAAGAAAGATACTTTTCCTTCAAATGCAGAGCATAGACCCTTGGAGGGGCCCTACACTCTAAAATTTGTGGTACTAAGGTTGCCATATCATCCATGTTTTTCTTCAATGTGGCAATTTTTGCATCCTTGTCTTCAATCTCCTCATCTTTATTTTGAATTTCCTTCTTCAATCTGCGCTTCTCCTCTTTCCATTTTTCTTCTCTTCTTTGCATTTATTTCCATAAATGCATAGCTACCATGTGCATTGATAAATTAGGGGGTTTATGCATTCCTACCAACATTTTCCCTGGCACTGATGCTTGCTCTCCATATAGTACTAACTACAAGGATTTAGGCTGTCCCATCAATTCTGGTTATAGGGGTACTAATTTTTCTTGTTTTTGTTGTTGCTGCAGGAACTCTTGCTACATGATTTCTTGCTATAGGAAATCCTGATTTTCCTCATACCCTTGATTCTATACTTGTTTTGCAATGTCAGAAAGGTCTACCAATGTTATGTTTGTTGTTGTCTTAAATACATCCTCTTCCTCGAAATTCACCTGCTCCATTGGAGCTTATGTGTCCTCCTGTGATATTTCTCTAGACTTAGGGATTTCCTACAGAGGCGTACCAAAGGCTGGCCTGGTAGGTCTTGATTTTTTGGGAGGGCTCTCATGCTTTTCTTTGACTGCAGGATAAACAGTGTCAGCCTTCTCCTTCCTAGAGCTTGGTATTTATTTTTCTATTGGCTACTTCTTGTCTTTTACTTTTCTCATTTATGCCTCTCTTTTTTGTGCCCTAGTTTTCATTAGGATGCCAAGTGGAATATCATTGAGAACTTTCTTTGTCTAAGTGTTTTTTCCCAGAAGAGCTAATTTCTATGGTTTCTTCTGTTGTAGGAAGGTTTGAACTAGGGCCTACACCAAAGGTTGAAGCACCAAGAATGGCTTCAACTATGCTCAATCTCCTACTAGACCTATGGGGTTGAGGTAAAACCCTAGGTTGCAAGTGCTTAGGTCTAATTTGATCAATTTTTATGAATTCTTCCCAGGTCATTCTAGATACATCATGTAGAGACTTCTCAACTAGAAATTTAATCAAAAAATGGTGGGAAACATAATTGTCCCTACCTTTCTAAGTATCAGCCACCATGATTGAAATAAGGTTGCATAACACATTTGACACATTCATCCTCCTCTTGTGCCTCATGTGATTCAAAAGCTTGAAGTGCAAAAAATGTAGATTCGACTAGCAACCTTCACAGGTGATATATTTTATGACATAAAAAGCTATCTGCTTCCATGGTTTGGTTAGAGACATTCTCTTTTCCCCTTGCTTATCTATGCTTAATGGAGGATCACTTGGTTTTGTAAATTCGGCCCTAGCTGACCTAGTGTCTCTAGAAATAGGGTAATCTTCACCATCAACAGGTAACCTTGTAACTTATACAATTATTTCTTTGGTAGTAGGTATTTCCAACCCTTTGACTATGGCTTTCCCTTCAAAAAATGTCTGGACAAATTCTAGTACAATGCCTTCATCAAAACCATCCAGCTTCATGAAATAATGTAACCAGCCACAATTTCTAAATTCAGATAGGCAGGGTGCATCCTGTAGTAATACATCATGCACTGTGGGTTCATTTTGAATTAACCCACCTCCCATTTCCTGCAAGCAAACGATCACTCTGCGGTTTCCTTCCTACAATTCTCATTTGAAAACCAAATTCATGTTCCTACAACACTTGGTAAATTTCCAATGTTAATGTCGACTGAATTTTCCCTTTTTACCTTTTGTTTGTAGCTTGAGATTGTGACAGGGTTAATAATATCAAGGAGTAATAATGGAAAGCTATGATGGGGAGAAATGGCGGTGGTGGTTGGTGTCACTTCACACATGCAATCCATCCTCTCACTCAGATTTTAAATCAGCTCAATTTAAATTTTGCTGATGTAGACCAACATGAACTAACATGTGGGCAATGTATTCACATCTTTCTCCTCCCCCCAACCTAAATTTGGGCATGTGTCCTCACATGCATAATGATGATTTGACAGGGGTAGGGAATAATGGAATTCTATGGTGAACATCCATATTAACATGCATTAGTTAAATGAATGCACTAAAAGACAATTAAGATACAATAATTAATGCACACATACCTGAATGTGTGGAAGATTCATTGCAAAGATTGTGGAGAAAGTACCATTCACTTTTTTAGGAAATAAGTTGATAAATTAATGAAAAAGAGGTGGAATGAGGTGGAGTGGAATGAAGTGATGTGATGGAAGAGGGAGAAAGGTGGAAATGGATGGGTGGATGGGTGGATGGGCGAAGAAATGGACTCCCATAAAAGTGGAAGTCTTTATTATGATAAGTACATACCTTAATTAGCTAGAAGGAGGGACACTAGGTCCACTTCCTTCGGCTGCAGGAAGCTCGAGTGCAACATGCTAAGTGAATTGATACAGGAACTCCTCCTTGGAAGCTAGCTTATGATATTTGAGGCGATGACCATTGACAAGCAACTTGAATTTGACTAGGTCAATAGTAGTGAGTTGAATAGCACCATTAAGGAATACTTCAGCAACCTCATATGGTCCTAGCCACCTTGTCTGCAATTTTCTGACATTGTCCTAATATCTGGAATCATAAAGCAATGCCCAGTCTCTTGGTTGGAATTTCTTGTCCTTGATAAATTTATCATGATTATTTGATTCTACATTGCCTTAGTGTGATGCAATGTTGCTCTCCTCATCTCATCCATTCAGTTGCATGATTCTTTCTCTCTATGCCTCAGAGATATCAATCCATAAATCTACTATAGTCTGAAGAGTCTTATGTTCAAATTCAATGGGCATCATAGCTATCTTTCCATATAACAATTCAAATGGAGTGAAGCCTATAGTTGTTTTCCAAGTAGTTCTATAGGCCCAAACAACTTATGGTAATCTATTTTCCCAGTCCTTTCTATGGATAGCTACGGTTTTGGTTAGAATAGCTTCAATTTCTCTATTGGTCACCTCAACTTGACCATTGGCATGTGGATGATAAGGAGTAGAATTCATGTGTCTTATATTGTACTCATTAACTAGTGTTGTAACAAGGGTTGATGTGAATTGAGTCCCTTGATTAGTCACTATCTCTCTTGGAACTCCATATCTTGTGAAAATTTCCTCATAAAGAAATTTTAAAAACCTTGTTATCTCTCACATGCTTCATGGCCTTAACTTCTACCCATTTAGTTACATAATCAGTGCATACTAGGATATAAGACTTACCATTTGATAGAGGGTCAATGGGTCCTACAAAATCCAATCCCCACTTGTCAAAGGGAGTGATTACCACCTAAGGGAAAAGTGGTATCTCATTAGATCTGGTTGGTCTACCAATTCTTTGACATTTATCACATTTTCTGGTATACCTTCCTGCATCCTTGTGGAGTGTTGGCCAATAATATCCAGTGTTCAAAATCTCCATTGTTGTCCTTTTGGCTGCAAAATGTCCTCCACATGGTTCATTGTGGCATGCATGCAAAATTTCATATGTCTCATCTTCTCTCACACATCTCCTCATGACATGGTCTGGTCCAATATAAAAAAAAATCCAACAATCCATGAGAAAGGAAAATATTTTTCAATGAGTGCCCTTCTCTCTTTTGGAGAGAAGTGAGGTGGAACTCTACCTATGACCAAATAGTTAGATATGTTAGGATACCATTGTGTTTGTACACTGATGGAGAATAGATGCTCATCAGGAAAAGAGTCATCTATAGCTTGATTATCTTCTAATGTAGTCAGCCTTGAAAGAAAATATGCAACAACATTGGCCTTCCCTAGTTTATCCACAATGGTTATGTCAAACTCCTGCATCAAAAATAACCATCTTGCAAGTCTACCTATGATCAAAGGTTTATTCATGAGATATCTAATGGCTACATGATTAGTGTGCACAAAGATTTGATAGCCTATTATGTAGTGCCTGAATTTTTTTAGGGCATAGATCAATGACAACATTTCTTTCTCTGTCACTGTATAGTTGAATTTAGCTCCTTGCAAATTTTTGCTGACAAAATAAATGGAATTTTCAATAGCTCTTTCTTTCTATCCTAAGACTACTCCTATGGCATAATTTGATGCATTTGTATGGATGTGGAAAGGAAGATCCGAATTAGGTCCTTTGAGTATAGGAGCATGAGTCAAGGCTACCTTCAAATCAGAAAATGCCTTGTCACAATATTTAGTCCACTGAAACTCAACATCTTTAGTGATGAGGGTATACAATGGTGCAACTATTTTGCTAAAATAATTGATGAGGCACCTATAATAGCCTGCATGTCCTAAGAAACTCCTAACATCCTTTTGTTTTGCAAGTGTGGGAAGATTTATGATTACCTCAATCTTTGTAGGATCTACTTGAATTCCTTTGTGACAGATGTAGTGTCCAAGAACTACACATTCCTACATCATCATGAAGAACTTTTCATTTTTTAAATAGAGATTGTGATATTCACATCTTTGTAGGACTTTCCTGAGATTCTCCAATGGTTCATTGAAATAACCACCATAGATGGTGAAATAATCCATATAAATTTCAATGCAATCATGAGAAATGTCTAAAAATATGCTAATGACTACCCTTTGAAAAGTTGCAGGTGCATTGCATAAGCCAAATGGGATTACTGAGTAGGCATAGGTCCCCCATGGATAGGTAAAAGTGGTATTCACCAGTCTTTTGGTGCAATTTGGATCTGGTTGTTGTCATTTAATCCATCTAGAAAAGAAAAGTAGTGTTTTCCTACAAGTGAGTCCAAAACTTGATCTATGAAAGGTAAGGGAAAATGGTCCTTTTTGGTAGCAACATTAATTTCTCTATAATCAACACAAACTCGCCATTTCCCTCATTTTTTAGGCTCAATCACTAATGGAGACACCCACTAGCTATCTGAAATGGAGTAGATAAATTATGCATCTAGCAACTTCTGCAATTCTCCTTTTACAATTTCTCTCAATGCAGGGTTAATTCTTCTTTGTGGCTACCTCACTGGGGTGCAATCATCTTTGATATAAATTCTATGAGTGCAAAGCTTAGGATCCAATCCCTTCATTTCATGATAGTCCCATGCAAATGCATGTTGATGGGTCCTCAATAAGTTTTCTTGTTGTTAACATTTATATACTTTCCTTCTGACACCTGTACTTGTGTAGTTGACTCTAGCTTAGCTACTTCATTAACACATGGTACCTTGAGTTCATACGGAAGCAATGTATGGGACATACCTATTGCTGCAAGAGATTGGTTGTAGGAAGAATGTCTACAGGAATAGTGGCTACAGGAAGAGCAGGCAGATGTGTCTTGACTAGAGTAGCAGAATGAGAAGATGATGCTTCCTCCACTTCACAATGGTTTTGAATGATGTTAACCAATACTTCATCTTCATCTTGAAGATGCATGAAGGAGCTTCTACCTAACATCATAATCTGTGCCATAGAATTAACTTCCTTGGCCTCTTCACCAACATGTGGCCACATGGGATTATCCTCATCATGGGATGGCTGAGTAGGAGGATAAAGAAAATTTTTTTTGGTACTCTTCCCATTAGAAATGGTCATGTCACCTGACTGGCATCCAATATATGCATCTACAGTTCCTAACTATGGCCTTCCAAGAATAATGGGATACCCGCCTAGTGTAGCTTTAGGAGAAAGAATCATGAAGTCTACTAGGTACTCCCAGGAATCTAGAATCACCACAATATCCTCCACTATACCATCAAGCTTAATAATAGAACTATCAAAAAGCTATAGGACAATAGGAGTAGATCCCATACTTGTAATGTTTAGTTCTTGTAGGATGTCCGTGGTCATTATATTTATTGTTGCCCCTAAATCAATCAAAGCATTCTTTATTTGAATCTCATTTATAACAACTGCTACCATAGGACTGCCTAGGTCATTGTACTTAGGGATAGTCACTTTTCCAAGCATGATTTCAGCTAGTTGTCCCACCACATGAACTGTAGTGAGGTCTTTCTTCTTCTTGTCTAGCTTCTTAAGGAATGCTTCTTTGATTGCTTTTCCATAGATTGGGACATCCTTTATGGCTTGAAATAGAGGTATTTAAACACATATATGCTTCAATTGATCCAAGATATCAAAGGTTGTGTCCTCCTTTTCTTTCTTCTTCTTGGAAACTTCCAATCTCTAAGGAAATGGTGGTTCTTGTTCAGTCTGCTTGACTTGGGTTGGTTCAGGATTTTTAGGTGCACTTGGCTGAATAGAATCATTCACAGGTTCATCTTCCTCTTCCATAGGAAGCTTAGTGACAATGGGCTTGGAAGGGGCTGGTAAAGTAGTTCTTGAACACAAGTGGATGTCACTTACACTCACAACATATGCAAGGAATTGATTTGAATCAGCAGAGTATACAGGTTGTTGTGGTTTGTTATTTGGATTGGGTGTGGGTTGAGTTGATAGTTGAGTAGGTTTATGTGTATTTGAGCTTGAAGTAGTAGGTGGAGGTATTATAGCAGGCTCCTGGGGTTGAGAAGGTGGTTGCATGTAACTGGTTGTCTGGGTAGGTCATTGTTGTCCTCCCCTCCATTGATTTGTTTGTTGTCAATTTCCTAGAGGTGGTTGTCAATGCCCTTGAAATTGTTGCCAATTCCCTTGCGGTTGCTGCCATTGGGGTGGAGAGTTTTGATGATTGGGCCAAGCATTTGGAGGGTTACCCCAAGGCTATGGTGGATATCCTCTATAGCTAGATGGATATGGGGCTGCCATTGGTTACTAGATGAATAAGAATTGAAATATGGCCTAGCATAAGAGAGTGGATTTGGTGGCATACCATGTCTTGGAACCCAAGGCCTCCTTTGTGCAACATAGTAGACTTGGTCTTCTTCAATCTAAATTGGCTTGAATTCGAGTACAATTTTCTTGCCTTCAATATTAGCTACCATCTTGTAGCTGCAGTCTTTCTTATTTTGTCTACAATGGGGGCAATACTCTACCAACATTTCCTTTTACTCCTCTTGCTTCTTCTTTTCCTGAAGTGTGTCAAGCTAAGTAGCTAGATTGTTTATAATGTCTTGCTTGAAGTCTACCAGGAAATGAGTAATCTCCATTCTTGAAACTTCACTGGTAGATGACTTAGCCATGGAAGATTGGTAAGCTCTCCCTTTCTTTGAGGCTACCCTAGAGTAGTTTTGGCACATTTTCATGATATCCTCCCAAGGAACTTGAGAGATATCTCCTCCCATTAGGTCCAAGACATCAGTGCAGCTATCATTGATTCCTCTTAGGAAAATCAACTTTTGTGAGTCTTCATTAAGTGTATGGTGCAGAGATTTTTGTAGGCAGAATAGAAACCTTTCAATATAATCCTCCAAGTTCTCATCTTCCTTTTGCTACATCCTAAAAATGTCACCTCCTCTCATGTCATTTCCCCTACAATACTCCTTGTATTTCTCAAGAAATTTTGTCTTCATGTCCTCCCAAGTTTCCACAGTATCTCTACTTAGGCTCATGAACCATCTTAATGCAACTTCTCTCAAAGTGGTTGGAAATAGCTTAAGCCTATGGGCATCGATGTTATAGTCATAACTCCTAAAGAGTATGTCACACTCAAACAAGAAGGTATCAGGATCTTCTATGACAAGTCCATAAAAATTGGGGAGTGCTGAAGCGGGGATATTTTTTATGTTGTCAACTTCATTCTGATGGGCAATGGGGAAAGGAAAAGCTGGTTGGTTAGGTCTATTCCTATTTGCATCACCCATGTCTGCTTGATGTAGTTCCAAAGAAAAGGGGTTCTCAAGCTAATTTTGTTCTTCAGAGGAGACTTCAGAGCTAGTCAGATCAGGAAATGCATCAACAAAGGGGTGTGGGTCTTCTTCTTCTTCTCTTGGAAAGTTCTAATATTCAACTAGTTGGAATGGACTAGGATTGTTAGGAAGGAATCTCCCATAAGCATCCCTTCTCCTTCCTCTATGCATGCGGTATCAACTCACTATCAGCCAGCTCACACAAAGAATTGGTAAAGAATACGGGGGGTCATTACTTAATAAATGAGGGTATACTAAGAACAACTTCCAGAAATACTACAGCAAGAAAAACTACCAATGACTCCAAAGAACTCCTTAGTTTGACACCATCCCCGACAATGGTGCCAAAAATGTTGGCCTCCTACAATGATTTAACAACTCATCCCTTATAGTTTTGATTCAAAGATTGGACATATAAACTAAATAGTCATTCAATCATCATGAAGGTGCATTTAACTTGTCAACCCAGGGACGTGAACTTGAAATGGGTCAGCATAGTATGTGCACCAGGAACTCAAAGTATCCATTTTCATTCTACAACTAAGAAATGTGCAATGTTGAAAGTAAATTTCTTGGAAATGAATAACATAAAAAATTAACATAAACCAACAACCATACTAAGCTTGAAATGCATGACATAAATGAAAATCTGAACAACAAACATAAAACTTCTATGTCTGCTTTAGCTACAGGAACAGTCATAGAATGGAATTCTAGTGGTTGCAGGAACAGTCAGCGTCAGATTCTAAACTAATTAATAAATAGAAAGTAATAAATAGGATAAGCTAAGCTAAAGGATGGATTTCTCACCATGTGGGCCCCCTTGGATGAGTATCCTCTACTACTAACAAAAAATCAAATGCTCAAACTCATAACTTTATTTTATTCATCATGAGACATGAGTACAAAAGAGTAGCATAACTATATTACTGAAAACTAAGAGTGCAAGTACAATATTAGATCATGCAACCTCCTAAAAAGGAGCATCTAATCCTTATTTATACTACCAACTAAGAAGGCGGTCAACTCCACGAACTGGGAGGATGTCAATTTAGGGAAAGCAGAGAAAATGGAGGGGCGGTTATTTGCAAATGGAATCTGGTTAGACATGTCTGCAAAAATAGCACAACAATAATGCCAATATTTCTCAACAACATTAAATTCCACTACAAGGTGGTTACATTCGTTTTGCATGGGGAATCTCCTTCATCGACCTCCTTTGACATTTGAACAATTCCCTTGTTGGATGTTATGGTGCATGCCCAGCAGGCAGTGTCTTTCTCAATTTAGTATCTTCAAATTATATCTGCATGGCAATGTTAGCACAAACAATAATTGCACATCTATAACTACCTTAAATAAAATTCATTAACCACATGAAAAATTAATACATATAGTCCATATAACATGTCAATGTCATTAAAGGTTTGCAGAAGTAAGATTAAGCCCAATGTCAATAGTTCTGAGGAAATATCATAAAAAATATCAACACTTAACATCAAGGTCCATGATATCTTCAACAAATAAACCATAAATTATATCCAAAACTAGACCATAAACTAGGCTCATTAGCAACATACCTACAATATGTTGCCCCAGATCCGTGCTTGTTGTGACTACTTCTACATATGCATCCACCAACTTGGCAGGTGACAAATGCATCCTTTTCACTATTGCAGATGTAAGATTATCCAAGGTTGTGTAGTATACCAGCCTAGCTGAGGCATCATGAACCACATAAGGTGGCTGCAACTTCATGAAATCCCTATTAAATTATTCATTGAATGAGCTGATTGGTTCATTGACCTCTCTCTTGATAGACATGAATTGTTGATACAATTCATTGGGGCTGATGGGGACTTTGAACTTCTACAAGAACGTGTTCTTCATTTGGTCCCAAGTAGTGATGGATCCAGTCAAAAAATGGATGTACCAATAGAAGGCTTCATCCCCTAATGAGTATGGGAAGAGCCTACAAGCCACATCTTCATGTTCAATCTGCACGTCCTTCAAGGCTCTCTGGAAGATTTTAATGTGCTCTTTTGCTATCCTTTGCAGATCACATGGGTGGAACTTGGTGTAGAAGCCATCTAGGTTCTTAGGCATGTCATGGTAGTAATTGAAGGATAATGGAGATGGGTGTTTACCCAGCCAAGCCATTGTGGGAGGTGGAGGTTGCACTTGTTGTGCCACTATAACTTAAGGTTGTAAAGGGGCAACAGTTGGGACAACACCTTGGATGTGAAGTGAAGAAGTTTGGACAACACCTTGGCTATGGGAGGTGAATATTGGAAAGGAAGTATGGAGAAAATGGGAGGAAGGAGGTATTATTGGGTGTGAAGGGGAGGAGCAAAGTGGATGGATGGAAGGAGACAGGGGAGATGGAGGTCGAGTGGATGGGGCTAAAGCTAATGCTTCTCCCTTTTTGGCTCTCTTAGCCTTAATGGGCGGTTTTAGCTCTTGGAATCCTCCCTTGTTTGGTGTGGATCTAAGCACTCTATTAGACCTTTGAGGGGAGGAGGACCCAATTCGATCTAGCTTAGCCTAGCTACCCTCCTTCTAGTGCCAGTTCTATTGATGGGTGTTTTTGCACTTTCTCAACACAAATAATGCACAAATGCAATGCCTCTCTTGAAAGGTAATTTTTGCAGCTAGGTTTTAGAAATCACCCCAAGGTCTCTCAGGTGGTAGGTCATGACTAATCTTGGAATTGTTCAGTTGGTTGATGTGATTTGTTTGTAATCACAAAGGGAATTTATGGTCACTAAGTCTGGAGGGAATTGGATCTGCAAAAGGATTTTTGTTAAATTATGGAAATGAAGAACAACTGTTGCAAGTTCAAGACAACAATCTAAAACTCCTCTTTACTCATCAAATTTGGCTTTGGGATGATGCTAGAACTTTGTCTTACTTCAGTTTTCAAAGAAAGGTCAAAAGGGAAAAGGGATGAGAAGTTTCCTAGACCTACAACTAATGTTGAATAGTAACAATGGAGGATGCTATAGTGGATAGCCAAGTCCTAAAACTAAGTTCTAGTTAACCAAGATCAGCCTACAGACTCATGAAACAAGTGCAATCTTCTAACGTATGTAGATTTTAAATCATCCATTCACCATTAAAGCATGAACAATAGATGAACTTAAGTGAAACAATATGAACAATGCTCAAACTAACTTTACACTATTCTTTATCATCAATAGACAACAAAAAGCACGAGCAAGGAAGATATCAACACCATAGCATTCTTCACCATTAAAGTGCAACATGAACTACCAACTAAAAGCAACTTGAAACTAGAACAACAAAGCTAAAATCTAAGATTGTGAGAATGAATCATACACACATGAGAAGAAAACACAAGAATCCATCAAACAATGTTATTCTTATTAATTTTTTGCAGCATGCCTTTACACAACAACTCATCTCTCTCTTTGAAAATGAGAGGATGCCCATATTTATAGCTTTCAAAAAGAAAAATGAATGGAAATGATTCATTTACATTGTGTAGCTCAAATTCATTTTACATTAGGGTTTCACCTACCCCCAAATATATAGCAATATAAAATACATGCTTGTCTTTTTCCCTATTTTGTCATTTAGTGGCCTTGACATTGTAGCAATTTCATCTCGTAGTGGCTACCATCCTTTGTAGTTATTTTGTCAAGTATTCATCATCTATGATGGGATTTCTAGCCTCTTTTAGAGAATTTTCATACTCGATGAATTTTCCAAACATAGCCATACGCTTCTTTTCTTCAGAGAGCTCAGATTTGAGGATCTGGAAGGACATCCTCTTGATTCTTTCAATGATTTCTTGTTGATTCTCTGCATAATTTGAGGCAACCTCAATCATCTACTCTGTTCACACAAAAGCTTTCAGAGCAAAGTCCATAAAGTCTAGTGACAATGTATCACTAGGTCCTTACTCCATTTTCTTACAAAACAAAGGGTTGATCTTCTCCAAATCTAACTCTAAGCCGAGCATCTCAAAATCAGTCATCATCTTCAGATATTCAACACTATTTTCCTGATGCTCAATAGCCCACTTGTGATCAACTTTAAGGTCATGCAAAACCTTTTCTAGAACTTCCTTTTTGTACTTCAGATTTATCAGCAAAGTTTCCACCAGCTAGAGGTCTTCCTTCACTATTTCTAGCTCATTTTCCCAGATAACTTAGGAAAGCTTAAGGATACACTCCAACTTTGGATAAGTGATCTTGTATGTTTTTGGGAACTCTTTACAAGTATTAATCATAATTTCTATGTATTTTACTAAGCTTTGATACCTGTTGTTCATTGTGACTACATAGTTGATCCCTTTGTTGCTACTGGATACCATCTTATTGAACCATTCGGTCATGGACTTGGTCCAATTCTTCCTTTTCTCAATTTTACTAATATCTTCTTTTGACAATAAGGAGGGGGGCACCAATGATTCTACTTGAGTATCTTCTTCTAGAGTCATCCACTGTAGGATATAGGTGATGAGATCCACTACTTGTGCTTTCAATTCTTCTTCTGTGGACTGATCCTTATTCATTTGTTGCATGATGGTGTCTACTAACCCTTGAAATTCATCTATATTTTGTTCCTAGGTCATTGGGCCCAAGTTAATGGTGGATATATTATAGCCTTGACGTTGCATGGTGCATGTATCTTTGTCTATCACAAGGGTGGAAATTTTTATTGTGTGGGACCTGGAAGCATCCACTATGATGTGGGAGTAGACCTTGGGCTTCTCTTTTATGGTTTTTGTTTCTTCCTGGGCTATTATTGCATTGAGCCTTGCTTTAGGGTCTGCAACCATAGGAGCCTTCTTTTTCAATTTCCTTTCGAGCCAGTCAGGCACCTCAGTTTTCCCTTGGGTGATTCATGATCACCTTCCTCTCTTTGTTCATTCTAAGGATGCTCCTCTTCATTATCTGGAGCTTCTTGTCATTCTTTTCCTCTTCATCTGAGCCTTCTATTTGTATAGCCTCCCCTCTATCTAGCTTGCTAGAAGTTATATTCTCCTTAGTGATGCCTTCTTCCTAGGGTTCCTTCTCTTCTTCATGTTCTATCTCAACATGGTGCTCAGGCCCAAGGCCTTTTTCTGGCATGTCTTCTTCTTTATCTTTCTCTCTTTCTTCCTCCTTTTTCAGTAGGTGCTTCTTCTTCCTGGACTAGGTCCTTGTCTTGGCTAATTAGTGGTGGCTCTTCGTGTATCTCCACATCTGTGTCAGTGCCTATCTTCTTTTTAGGATCATCCTTCGCACGTACATCTTTGTGTTATTGGGGAATTTATTCATCTAGCTCGTGATCAAATGTTTCTATAACATAATGCTCGTTAAGAGCCTTAGTTTCCTCCCTTGAAGTTTGTGACCTCTCTTCATTAGAAGCCACCTTGTTTGGATTTATGTTTAATCCACCTTTTGGGTGTTCAAAATATTCATCATGATTAGAATCTTCAAGCTCCTCAACTACATCTTTCGCACCCTCTCCATGTTGGTCTACATGGCATCCCTCCATCTCTTCTGAGATCTACATCATGGATTCCATTTTTGACGGCTATGTAGGTGGCAGGGGAAGAAGCAGGGCATCAACAATTTGGGCCATTAAAGCCTAGACCTTGGGGTCAAGGATTACCCCAGAGAGTTCATCAGGCATGTTTTGCATTTATGCCATGAAAGCATGTGACAAAGTGAGAGGTGGCATGGTAACTATGGATATTGTGGGCTTTGTAGTAGAGAAAGTAGGTAGTGGAGGAGGGAGTGAAGAAGATGATAGTGGAGATGTCGTAGAAGAGGAGGAGTTAAGTATCATCACCAGATAAGTCAGCGAGGTGGAGGCAAGGTGGACTGAGATGTCCATGGTAGATGGAGACAAAACGAGAAAAGCTTGAGAAGAAGGAGGTGGAGTGGCAATGGTGACAGTGGCAGTGGGAGTAGATGTGGTAGGTGGTGAGCATGGCTGCTTGGTTTCTTCTTCTTCCTCGTGTTGAGGATCCTCCTCTATGGTGGGAATTTCAAGCATGAATGTACCTGCTTTCTTCACCCTTTTAGATGACTGCCCTTTAGTGGGCTTTCTAGAATACACCTTTTTTTTGGCTTTCTCTCGGGTGCATCCTTTCTCTTCTTTGACCATGTTGCTAGTGGGGACATGGGAGCTTCTTCTGATGGGATGGTGGTTGCACCACGGTTAGTTTCACTCTCAAAATCATCCTCAAGCTCACCATAAGTCAATTCAACACCCTGCTCTTTAAGTTGGGTAATTTGTGTGTCTACCCATTGTCTTTTTCTATTTTCAATAGGTCAGGTCAATATATTAAGGTCAGTGACCTCTTCTTCATTCCAATCTATCATAGGAAAGGGAAAGTTGGCCACGCCAATATATCTATCATAAATAATATTTTAATCTTCCTCCACTACCTGATCAGGCACAAAGAAAATATTTAATGACTTCATGAATGGAGCTATCATTCTCATATAGTGCCTCATTCACACTTCTTTATCATCTCCACAGAGTTCCCAGAAGTCCTTGACTTGAGGTTGGTGGGAATATTATCTTCCAACCCATTTCTTTAGTTTTCCATAAGGGTCCATCCCTCCCTGATCCGTGTTGAGATCCAAAGTATACTCCACCAACTCTTTCTCTGAATACTCTGCACATTGGACAATAGGGCATGTGTACATTCCTTGCCTGAAAGTTAGGGGATATGGAATCCCAGCTCAGTTTTTCTCGCTAAACAATGTGTGGGAAGTCTACAATTGTCGAGTAACTTCCAGCAAGATGAGGCCATTGTTGGGGTAGCATGGCAATCGGTAGGGCTTCCCCGAGAACCCTTCTGCTCTGATATACATGAACTTCGGGAACTTTATGAATAGATACCCAAATCATTTGATGAAGGCCTTCATGCTATGTGATACCCTCCTTTCAAAATCTCCTCCCATGTGTCTAATTATGTGAATGATGAAGGAATCATTCAGCCTTTTGTATTTTTTCTTGAAGTTTCTATATTGTAGCTAAGGGTAGTAGTCATAGACTTTGAGCTCTCCTTTCTTTGTTCCAAATGGGCTTGCACTGAATAGTCCATTGTATGGGAACTTCTCCACCAGGAGGTATACTAGATATGATGTCATATAAAAATTGGAGGTCTTCTTTACGGCCATAAGCTAGTTGTCAAGGTTGTCACTGATCATTTTAGCCCAATGGAACTTGGTCTCTCCTCGGATGATCTCTTCAATGAAATAGAACATCCATTCCTTGAAGAATGTAGCAACTGGCAGGCCCATTACTATGCTTAATAGAGTAACCATATCATGGTACTCTTCGAAGAAATTTCTTCTAAATAGCTCTTGGGGTACTTTATTAGTGTTGCCCCTCTTTTCTTTCAGCCAATACTGGTTGATTATTCTTTTGCACCCAAGAGGGTCATGTTTCCCCATGTTTTCAGAAAATTCCTTCTCTATTTCATTCATTTGATCAAATGTGGGGATGTGAAACATCTTGCCAATAAATCTAGCAAACAATTCTGCCAATACCCTCCCATCTTTATCAATAGCTTTCTTGTTGGAATGATAACATTCCTGATAGATCATGACCAGATTTGGGGCAATTAATGTGGGAGGAAAACTATCTGCCTTGGTGAGACCACTTACCCTGATCTTTCATCCATTCTCTGTGGTAGAGTTAACCATCCTAAACTTATCAATATCCATGTGCCCCAAGTTTGTATCTGATACCATGTCCTAGGTGGAGGAGAGCTTGGAGGTACACTCCACTCCATGAAATTGATACTTCATTTGGTCCTTCTCTTCCTTCCCTATTGGATTCTTCCCTTTGTTGTCTTTCTCAACAAGCCTCCCTAATGGACCTGCAATAGGTTCCATAAATATTGCATGAAAGAGATGTAGTAAGTGTGTTTACATATAAATTAGGGAAAATGATAATCAAATCTTACAAATCGAGCGTTAGATCCATTTATACATTCTTAAAAGATCATGAAATTCATTATCATTCAGCATTTGGAGTTTATTTCGATCATTTAGGTGAATGTGGGCCCAAGGATGTGGGTTTCCCTTGTGTGGAGGCCATTAGGATGAAGGTAGTGAGAAAATGACTTTGGGGCTACAGAGACCTGCAGATAGCCAGCTATACTACAAATCCCGCATTCTTCATTTGGCGATCAAATTTCTTATGGGATGATTAGGCACATACAGAAATAGGTTGCAAGGCACTTGGAATCATAATATTATGCTTTCATGTTCTTGCGGGTTCAGGTTATGCAGGTACTATTAGGTAGACTATCGTTTGTAGTTCGTTCGTTAAACAATGACGTTTGGGAGATGATGACCCACAAGAAGAGTTTCGCATTATGGAATCGATTGGTACCTCAAACGCATTGGGTTGTGCCCTGATGTTTCAATGTTTTTATAAATGTGGAAGGAGATCACCAGGGTGTCGTGAGGCATTCGCCATTAAAGAACGACTTTAAAGGGGCAGCGGTCCACATAGGCAGGCTCACATCAAGCTCCTAGACTTAAGTTTTGGCATTGATAGTTTTCAAGATTAGTAAAGGGAGACATCCCCTATAGAACCTACCATGTGGGATGGTATGAACACTCTATCGTTAAGGAATGACAATGGAGGAGGGGACATCCACATACAGTCACTCACAGAGGTTAGACAACATGCAACTTTAACTTAGGGTTTTGATATGGAAGACTCCTGAAGACAGAGAAGGCAATGACAAGGCGAAGTCCACAATGAGGGTAGACAGGGTGACTTTTCCATTCAATAAAAATAATCTGAGGAAGACGAGTCACATGTAGTGGCCCACATGGGTGTTTGGACTTAGTGAATTTTTTAGGTGATAGGTTCCATCCACTCAACGGAAAAGATGAATGTGGATTTTGTGCTGCGGGGAGTTGTGAGGACTTGGCCTCTAAACAATGATGATGGGGAGGCAGTAGCCCACAAGCAGAATCCCACATGTGTATTCTTGCAAAAGAACGGGGACTTAGTCACTTTTTTGAGATTTTCTAATTTTAACAAGGGAAGGGATTTTGATGGTGTGGATCGTAGGGAGTTACTCGCCACATGACAAATGGTGATAGTAGAATAGGATTCCGCATGAAGGCAACCATGGATTTTGCAAGTTTAAAATGACACCGAGGCTTTCGAATGTTTGAGGCAATTTATAGGTGTGGAAATCAAGGATACATAAGTTTGATGGGACCACTAAGGGTGAACTAGGGTTTCTCTTTCAAACATTTTAACATCATTTAACCCTAATATTTTAGAATTTAATCACAACAAAGAACAATGTGCACCTACCTTTAAGATCGTGAGTGAATGCAAAGAGAATGCAGCCTGAATTTACTAAAGGATCTCGTGTGGGCTAGAGCTCCTGGTTCATTGTTAAAATTTTGAAAATTAGGGGTGAAAATGATAGGTTTGACCCCCATTTATAGGCATATCCGTCATTAATGCGTGTAATAAATTCTAGGTACAGTGGTAGGTCAGTAGATGGGTTTTCAGAAACCCAATTTGGCACGGCCGTGGGACAACAGTGGATGATGTGGGACCCGCCCTGTGGGTGGACTCTAGGATTTCACCACTAGCTAGTGGCTAAGCAATGATGGCGGCCCACAAATGGAAACCTACAAATGCAAGTCCACCAAGCTCCACATACGCTAGGGAAAACGACCAAGGGAAACCCGCAGGTCCAAGCCCGCAAAGGCGAATGACTTAGCAGATTTTGGGGTGATAAATTTGGTCAATTGGAAATTAGTGACTTTACTGCACGTGACCCACTTAAGCTCAGAAATAGGGACACGCAAAATGAGGCAAAGGCAAAAATGACCCAACAAAGGAAAAAAGGGAAGAGGGGGTCCCTAGTCCGAAAGGGGCGTGTGTGCTATAGGCACAACAATATATATATATATATATATATGTTTATTTCTATTTAAATAAGAATGGGCTTTTGTTTAATTTCTTATAATAAAATTCTTATCCTTTCAAGCATACCTTTTGAACTCATACATACATATGTGTTTAATCATATTATCATTTTTTTCAAATTCAAACACACACACAAGATCAAATAGACAATTGAATATGATATCATATGTTTAACATTCCATAATCCTTTCATTCTCAATCATTGTATCAATACGAATCAAGTAAATAATTTCTATATAATTTTTGTAAATGCAAACATCATGCTATTTTTTAGTTTGTGCACCCATATTCCATCAAGCTTACTGTTCGATCTGGCTAAACAATCCTACTTCAACCGTGTTCTCATCCTTCAACCTGTTTCCCTACATTTTCAAAAACTTGCACTTGTACAGTTCATCAGTAACATTCAATCATGATAAGGTTATAAGATAATTCAAAAGATCACATAGTCAATGACGGTCAACTATTTTCAAACTTTTCAAAACTATCAAAATTTTCATTCAACATATTGAATTTTCTCAATAATTCAATTTATCATATTATAATTAAAATGAAATAAAAAAATTTGGTTATGACATCCTTCCCCTCTTGGAAGAGACATCGTCCTGATGTCTATTTAATCAGAATTAAAGCATATGTGTCTATTTCAACATCACATCATACTGTTCCAAGCCAAAATATTAAAAAAAATTCAATCCAAAATTATCAAAGTCTTTTTCTTAAGAAATAAATTGCGGGAAGGAGTGCCCTATTTCTTCCACATCCTCCCAAGTAGCACTGTCTTTTGAATACTGGTCCCATTGGACCTTATTTTGTGCAATGTCTCTACTCTGCAACTTAATGTTGTCTCTATCCAAGATTCTAATGGGCTCCACTAGCACCACTCCTAGATTATGTACCTACAAGGATTGCCAATAAAGAACATGAGATACATCAAGATGATATGGCTTAAACAAATAAACATGAAACACATTATGAAGTTGAGCCAGAGCAAGTGGTAGAGCAAGTCTATAAGAAACTGGGTTAATCACTTCCAAGACTTCAAACAGACTCACATATCTTGGGGCCAACTTGGAAGACTTTCCAAAGGAAATGGAACTTTTATGAGGCCTAACTCTTAAGAAGAATTTATCCCCTATTACAAACTGTCTAAAAGTTCTATTCTTGTTGGCATAACTCTTCTATTGGTCTACCACCTCCTTCAGTCTACTCTTAATGACTCTCATTTTCTCTTTCATCTCCTTAAGCATTTTAGGTCCTACTATGATCTTGTCTTCTAATCTAATTAATAAAATACAATTTATTTAATTAATTGACCTTCTAATTCATCTACTTATAAATAAATAGAAATATTTATTTATATAGTTCACTTCTTTATTCTTCTATCTTTATCATATTAATTCATCTTAATTAAATAAAAAAATTCAATACTTTGTTTTATTTAATTATCTAATTCTTCTATAATTATCTATTTCTTCCATCTTCATCTATTTCTTCCATCTTAATTAAATAAACAAATTCAATACTTTGTTTTATTTAATTGTCACATTTCCTCTATCTTAATTTAATAAACAGATTTTAATAATTTGTTTTATTAAATTAAATATCTTTTACTAATTTGAAATAAATCCAATTTTCAAATTGGTCACATTTCCAAACAAAGTTGAATGTTTTAGTATAATAAATTCAACTTCACCTTCAACAGACAAATTGGAGACAAATTGGTTGTCTTCTTCCATTGATTTCTTCCTATCATTTGGCGGAATGTTTTTATCAGGAGGAACACTCTCCATGATCTTCTCCAGCTTCTTCATCTTTCACCATTGATTCCTTCAAATCAAATCCAAACCCTTGCTTTGCTGCCACATCACAATATGTTGCAAAAAATCTATAAATACAACTTCTTTCTACAAGAAATGGATCCCAACTTTGTGCAATCTTACTCTACAGAAATAGCATTAGAGCAATTAAGCATTTGAGAATTGAGCATTTAGCAAATAGAATTATTTAAGCATTTAGCATCATGGCTTTAATATTAGTTGTATCTTAATTAGTTTATCATATCATTATTTTCATATCATATCCATACCAAACATTATCATGTCATTTTCATCTACAGTAGCATCGTCATATCATATAGCAATCATCATATAGGATTAGATTCCTGCATTTTACAATATCTTGTTCTCTAGGTTGTCATTTTAACAATCATAGTGCTTACCCCATTTTTAACATTTTTTTTTGGAAAGTATGCTTACAGATTTTGACATGATTTCTTTTAGCGTGACTGAGAGTTCTTTTAGCACATCTGATCTATGTTATAGCACATCTAAGACATGAACTGGCACATTGATTTGATACTTTGGTGCATCAAGGGAGTTCTTATAGTGCATCTGACATTTCTTTTTGTGCATTCATTGATTTCTATAGCGCATAGAACTGTTCTTTTAACACATCTGCTGAAAGTTTTAGCGCATTTGTCTGATTTTGCAAAAAATTAAAATCTTGGATACGGATCACTGTTTTATGTGTTGTAGGTACTAAATATGCTTTTCAAAGACATTTGCAGGAAACTACTACGATGGTCAAAGATATTTATTCAAAATTACTAATGGTGTTTGCAGGGGCCGGAGTTTTCTTTATTGCTTTCTCTTGATTAAATTAGGCACCTAGCTTAATTAAAAGATTAAAGAACCCCTTGTCTACTGTGTTTGAAAAGTGATAGGCCTATGCTCTCCCCTTCATTGGGTGATCAAAATGCTAGACTCACTATTTATGCTTTATTAACACCTTTAGAAGGCCTGTTGTAGTGGGAAAAAGTACTCACCCTATAGGAATGACCTAAGTGGGAACAACTAAAGCCAAGTTTTCCAACCCACTCTAATCAAAAGTGAATTTGGGGAAATCCACAATTCAACGGAAGTGTGCAAGATAAATATCCCCAAAGCCTTTGTTTTAAAGGTTGGGAGGTCTCCTGAGGGATTTTATCATTTTCCAAGCTAAATGGAAACCCTTTCTATGAACTTTAAGTTAGAATCCAACCAAGTTAGCTTTCAAACACTTTCTATATCAGAGTGCAAGGGGAGGGAAGAATCTTCCCCCAAGACACTCACCATATAACTATCAGAGACCCTAGCCAAACGTGGAGGATTTGACTTTGGTTAAGACTTGAGAAAGTCAAAAACATAGGCATCCTCTAGGGGGTGACAAGCCTGTGTGAGCTGACATAGTTGCAAGCTGTGGGCTGTGATATTTTTAGTGACCTTTGAGATTAGAAAATTGGTTGAACTATATTATCTTGTGTTCTACCTGTGGAAATTGAAAGAATCAGACCTGATTCTAGAATACACACTCATTGTTTAATACATAGACTTGAAACAAATGTTTACAAACTTGTTGTTGTGTGTAAAGTTATTTACAAAGGAATCATCCAATTAGAGCACTAAATTCCTAAAATTCACAATCAAAACAACCACACAAATTTCTATTGATCAGAAATTTATACCTTGGAAACATCCTTTTTACTGGTTAAAAGAAGAACAAATAGACAAACTGTCAAAATCACAAAACACTTCTAGATTAGCGCATGCATCCTCTATTTTGGCGCATTAGTTACCTCTTGTAGTGCATTTGATTCATACTATAGCACATCCATATATTCTCTTAGTGTATCTAGGGCATACTTTAGCGCAACTGTTCCACTTTCTAGCACATCTGCATATCCATTTACCACATTCACAACTATCAAATTTAACTAGAAATCACATTTAGGGGTAGTCTAGTGCATCCCTGGATAGTTTCAATGCATTTGACCCATACCTTAGCGCATCTCAGTCATCCTGCAATGCATCTGAACCATATTTTGGTGCATTGACCTTGTCTTTTAGTGCATCCAGCTTATTTTCTAGCACATAGGAGTAACAGTCTAGCGCATATAGTCTATTTACCTGCACATCCATGCTTTGTTTTAGCACATCTGTGCAAAATTTTAGTGCATCTAAGGTTTGTTATAACACACCTAGAAAATAAAAAACCAGAGAGCTATTTTCACTACCTGTCAGATAATTAACATCAGAATTCAGGATTTTTATCAGAACATAAGTTTTCCTCAGTCATACCAGTGTCTCAAACTTGCATAAACTAGACTTTACAAGTGAAATTCTTCCAAATTAAACCAAGATTTAATACCTTAAAGTGCCTAAATTATCAAACACACCTTTGATTATTAAGCTAAGTTTCATCATCAGGATTTGTCATCCTACCATCACAAAACAAAGCTATATAATCAAATTTAACTTAGTCTCATCAATAGAATTTATCATTCTATTTGACTTAGTTATTATCCTTGGCACTACTCCAAACAAAGATCAAAGTTTAGTTAAAATTACAACACTTGTATGCCCATTTTAACAAGATCGCAAAGAAAAAACTCAGAGAAAAAGAGATTGAAGCTCTAAATACCATGGCTAAAGAAAATTCTTTTCATAGATTTCATCAAACTAAACCTAATGAAATAATTGAAGAGGACATCCAAACTACACAACAAGATCCTAACTTCCATAAATTTATGGAGAAAGTTTTAGAAAAAGATGGAGAAAGATACCTTTAATGCTAGCTGAGCTAGGTGAAAAATTTCCAAAGGACTTTCATGTTAATCAACTGAAAGAAGCACCCAAAAGAGCTAAAACTAAACCAAAAAACATAGATCAAGTGGTTGCCTTAACACATCAAATGAAAAACTTGCAACAACAACTCCAAGATATGCAAAAAGGAACCACAAAAAGATACTTGTTACAAGACATTTGTCCATATCCTTTTGATCCAAGTGTGGACATGATACCATTTCCTAAACATTGTGAATTCCCAAAATATGATAAATATAATGGTAAAATTGATCCTATAGATCATGTGAGGGAATTTCAAACCATGAGTTTAGAATTTGCACAAGAGGAGACTTATTTGATGAGGTTGTTTCCAAGAATCCTAGGAGTTCAATGTATGGAATGGTTCTCAAAGTTACTACTAGGAATTTGATCATTTTAAGAGCTGGTCAACAAGTTTATCTCACAGTACTCCTATAACATACAACATGAGATAACAATAAAAGACCTTTACAATACAAAACAAAAGAAAGGTGAAACATTTCTTTCATTTTTACAAAAATGGAAAATATTTTTTGCTAGGTATCCTCATCCCATACCTGAAGAGGAAAAGATGGAACTATTCATTGACAATTTGACTAATGAGATGAGCTATAGGCTTGAATTAAAATACCCACCCACCTTTGAAAAAATGATTGAAAATGGGCTCAAGATCGAAGAAGCTTTGGTCAAGAGAGGGGTATTAAAAATCTACAATGAGGGATCATATAATGCAAGCTCCTCGAATCACTACAACAACAATGATAAACCGAAGTTTTGGAAAAAGAATATAAATGCTGGTAACAATGATGTTATAGCTGAAACAAAAAATGAAAAACCAATATTTAATTTGACAGCATCTACCACCAAGACTAATCAAAACAACAACCAAGACATCAATCAAAATGCCAATCAAAACAACAATCCCAACAATGTTGAATCTAAACCACATTCATTTCAAAAACCATAAAATCGAAGAAGATTCACACCTTTGTGACATACACTCGACTTAGGAATGAGAGAACTTCTTACACATAGACTTATCACATTACCAGAGCCACAAAGATGGGAACCATGAGTCAAGCCATCTTGGTGGAATGATGCAAACTACTGTGAATTTCATAAAAACAAAGGGCACAAAATAAACGATTGCATGCAGCTGGAACACTTAGTGCAAGATTTGATTGATAACAAGACAATCTTTTTAGGACATCAAATGAACAATGATCATGGACTATTCAAAAATACCTTACCAAATTATGAAAAGGGAGAATATTCTTCTGCAAATAGCAAAGGTAAAAATGTGAACTACATTTATGACACCACCATTCTTCATATTTCTGCAGTTGAAGATAATGGTGCATCTGATACTCAAATTAATGACATCATACCAAGAAATCTGATCACAAATATTGCAGCAACTGATAATTAGATTAATGTCATTAAAATCAAAGAAAACCAAGACTATCAACAAATCAATGTGACAACAAGGGGGCAATCCAAAGTAATATTGAAAGGAGCTACATCTAAAACAACTACCGCCCCTTCAAATTAGTAGAAGATAGTTGATCAATTGCAAAAAATTCCAGCTCAAATATCAATATTGGAACTCATTAAAATTTCACTAGCCCACAAGGATATTTTGGAACAAGCTCTTGTAGCTACCACGGTACCCAATAATCTGGAAGTTGATCAATTATAGGTTATGGTGGGACACTTGACCACACCTCACTTCCTATCATTTTCTAAAAATGATGACGTATCACTCACCCATCCCCACAATGTTTCCCTTCACATTGAGGTTTTAATTCACAAACACTGTGTTAAACGTGTTCTAATAGATGGTGGAGTTGGTTTAAATATTTGCACTTTAAAACTTATTCGTGCACTGGGATATTCTAAAAATTCTATTGATGCTAGAGGGAAGATCACAATAAAAGCCTATGATGAAGAAGAGATATCCTCCAATGGATTGATCATGTTACCTATACAAGTGGGACCAATTGTGAAGAATATAGTTTACCAAGTGTTAGAAAAAGAGTTGACATATAATATACTTTTGGGACACCCTTGGATTCACGAAATGCAAGCAGTGCCTTCAACGTATCATCAGTGCTTGAAATTCCTTGTCAATGGACAAGAAGTCACTATTTCAGCTGATTACAATAACCCTCAATATTGTAACATGCTCAAAATAGCTCAAAAAACTTTTGTCCCACATAACATAGAACCAAACACTCCTAGTTCTCCAAACAATGAAAGGAAACTAAATGTTGTATCAAAATGGGTTGAGAAAAAGGACCACTCAAAAGATAAAGGTGTTGCTGATTTTACTCCATCAAATAATGAAGGTCAAATAGATACTCTATCAAAGAAATTTGAGAAAAAGATCCACTTAAAAGACAAAGGCATGGGAGAATATTCAATGGAGAAATGTTTGGGTCTTTCACAATTGTTGCCTTCTCTAAGAACATATGGACAAACATCAACATCAAAACAACAATCCTCACAACCAACCACAGTCTTTGATGGAAGATTTGTAAAGGTAGGAACTTTAGTTGATGAATCCAAAGATAAGGCCATCCTCAATTGGCTATACAAAGATGAGGAAGCATCTACCTCAGCAAACATTAGCATACAAACAGATCAATATGGAAAAGGGAAAAAAATCTTAGAGAAGATGGGGTATGAAGGACAAGGACCTATTGGAAAAAGAAAAGAAGGCATTGTAGAACCAATCCAACCTCTCACACTTCATTCAAAGGACAAAACAGAACTAGGCTACACAGAAGAGACAAAAGAAGAACTCACTCATAGAGTTGTTGAAAGAATCCTTCAAATGTGAGATAGTTCTAAAATAGATTCCAATGAATATGAGTGGGATGCTTTATCTGAAATATCATATGAGGACAAACAAATTGATGTAATAAAGGAGTATGCACCTACAAGTACGGAGGGACAAGGCTCAGGGACTAGACCCCTTGTATTTGGATCACGGAATATTGATGACTCAAGTGAGGATGAACAGATATCGAGCGAGATAGATGACTTGGAGGAGAGTAATATCATAGACCTCTACATCGCTATCGAAAACTTTGATAACATTGCTATCAAAACCCTCATAGCCATTGACCTTATCCAAACTGATGACCTTTTACCCTTAGTACACCCTGAACTTATCAACTGGGAACCAACTGAACCTATCAATATACCTATCTTTGCAAATGATGATGTCATCATTAACTTCCTTTGTTCTAACAAACCTAACACAAGTTCCAATCATAAATCTCATAACGAAGCTTCAATTCAGGAGGGTGCCAAATCTCCTAGTTGCAAAATTGAAATTATGAAAATGGATCTAATGGTGAAAACCTTTTAATGGTAGTATTAGATCTCAAAAAGTAAAAATCAAGAATGCATCTAATGGTGAAAACCTCTCTGAGGCACTGAAGGAAGGGATATTTGAAACTCTTCCAAAACACTATCATGAGATATCATCAGTGTTGGTGGATCCTACACAGTCTATCAATTTTGGTATAGTAGAAAAAGAAAAAACTCTACATCTGGCAACATCCATGACTGAACAAGAAAAGCCTGAGTTCACCAAGTTCTTTGAAGAATGACAAATCAACTTTGCTTGGTCTTACTCTGATATGCTAGGTTTAGACCCAGATATCCTAATGCATCACTTATCTCTACCATCTAGAGTGAAACCTATGAAGCAAAAACTAAGGAAAATGCATCCACATATCGCCTTGTTGGTAAAAGTAGAATTGAAGAAATTTTTAGACATGTGATTCATTTGATCTATTGATTATACTGAGTGGATTTCTAATAATGTGCCTATTTCTAAACTAGATAGCAACATCAGAATATGTACTGACTTCAGAGATCTCAACAAGGCATGTCTAAAGGATGATTTTCCTTTTCCAAACATTGACATCATTGTAGACTTGACAATAGGACACACCATGTTATCACTAATGGATAAATTTTCAAGTTACAATCAAATCAAAATAGCACCAGAAGGTCAAGAGAAAACAATGTTCACATGACCATGGGGAACATTTTGTTGCAATGTCGTGCCTTTTGGTTTGAAGAACATGGGGGCCACTTATCAGTGATCAATGACCACCATTTTCCATGACATGATGCACACTTTCATGGAGGATTACGTGGATGACCTATTGGAGAAATATTTCACTAGAGAAGGACATCTAGAAATCCTAGACAATTTTTTTACCAAATTAGAGAAGTTCAATGTCAGATTAAATCCTAAGAAATGTGTGTTTGGTGTGACATCAACGAAGCTTCTAGGATACATAGTTTCAGAGAAGGGTATTGAAATGGATCACTCCAAGTTCAAGGCCATAATGGAGATGCCACCACCTAAGAATATCAGCAAGCTACTGTCTCTACATGGAAGGCTTCAGTCCATACGAAGATTCATCTCTCAATTGGTCGACAAGACTAATCCGTTTAATCACCTATTGCACAAGAATGTTCCATTCAGATGGGATGAGAAATGTGAAGCTTCTTTTATTCAACTAAAACAATATATGTTGTCTCCACCCATATTGATGCCACCAACAGAAGGAAAATCATTATTACTTTAGATAGCAACAACTAAAATTTCTTTGGGTATTCTATTAGCACAGGAAGATTCTGAGGGAAAAGAAAGGGCTATCTATTATATCAGTAGAACATTAAATGGATATGAAATCAACTATACCTTCATTGAAAAGGCTTGTTTGGTGGTAGTATTTTCTACTCAACAGCTACGGAATTACATGTTAACCCACACTGTAAAACTCATAGCAAAGATCGATCCACTAAGGTATTTACTCAACAAGGTTGCACTAATAGGAAGACTAGCCAAGTGGGTAATGATCTTGAATGAATTTGATATCCAATATGTAGATTGAAGAGCCATCAAGGGTCAGGTGATAGTCGATCAGTTAGCTAACACACCACTACAAGATGATCATCCATTGAGCATTGAGTTTCCTGATTCAAATGTCCTTACCATGACAGCACAACAGTGGATGCTATATTTTGATGGGTCCTACACGCAACGTGGGTTAGGTGTTGGAATCCTGTTTGTCACACCTCAAGGACATACCATCCCAAAATCCTACAAACTCATGCTTCCTTGCACAAATAATGTAGTTGAATATGAGGCATTAAGAATCGACATTAAAGTGGCAGTTGAATGGAAGATCACAGAGCTGCAAGTGTATGGAGATTCAAAACTAGTCATTAATCAGGTGAATGGTTTTTATCAGATGAAAGATGAGAAGTTGATTCCATATAAGAAAATGGTGGATGATTTCAAAAATTACTTTGTTGAAATAAAATTTGAATAGATTCCAAGAGCATATAACAAAGTTGTTGATGCTATGGCAACAATTGCTTCCCTTCCACAAATACTAGAAAAGTGAGGTCGTTATGAGTTTATGGTGGAACAAGTGTCTAATCCTATTTATGATAATCCCAAATCCCAAACCATATGCCACCTTGTTGAAATTGAATCCTCAATTTATGGTAAGATCTATGTTTACCTAAAATATAATACCCTTCCACTCGATTTGTCCTAAAACCAAAAATGAAACTTCATCTGCCAAGCAGCATGACATACCCTGATTGTTGACATACTTTACCATCGAGGTCTTGATGGTACTCTCCTTCGGTGTCTAGAACATAATGAATTTGAGATGGCCTTATGTGAGGTTCATGAAGGTATCTGTGGAACTCATTCAAGTGGACTAACTCTCGCTAAGAAACTCCTACATTTGGGGTATTACTGGCCAAATATGGAGGAGTCTTTTCAGTTTATTAAGAAGTGCCAAAAATGTCAAATCCATGGTAACCTCATACATGCACCAACACAGGAATTGTAACCATTCACATCAATATGGACTTTCTATCAGTGGGGATTGAATCTTGTAGGAAATATTCATCTATCTTCATCCAATGGACACAAATTCATCATCATAGCCACATAGTATTTTACAAAATGGATTGAAGTTGTTTCCTTGACAACAATCACTAGAAAATAGATTTCTTCTTTCATCCTAAATTACAGCTTCTGTTAGTATGGAATTCCTCAGTCCATTGTCATAGAAAATGGTAGACCTTTCAAGAATCAAGATGTCCAAGAACTGTGTGAGAAGTTTCATAACCAACATCATTTTTCAACACCATACTATCCTTAATGGAATGGCCAAGCAGAGGCCTCAAACAAAACTATTTTGAAAATATTAAAGAAAATAGTCAATGATGTTGGATGTGATTAGCACATTCAACTAAACCCTGTGCTGTGGGAATACCAAACCATCATCTATACACCTAAAAGAGCAACACCATATGCCTTGGTGTATGGATCAGACGTCATTCTACCTATTGAGGTTGAACTACCATCACTCTATGTGTCATTAAAGGGAATCATTTCAGATGAGGATTTTTGAGTGTCTAGACTTCAGGAGCTGGAACTGTTGGATGAACGTCGTCAAAAGTGGTGGATCATTTGAAAGCCTATCAACAAGGGAGGTCTAGGAGTTATAATCATAGAGTAAAACCTAGAGAATTTCATGTTGGAAACTTAGTCTTAAAAGAGAATCCTCGAAATCAATAGGATAGAGAGAAGAAAGGGAAGTTTGAACCTAACTGGCTAGGTCCCTTTGTCGTCATATCAGTCTATGGATCTGGAGCCTATTAGTTGTCTACACCGGAAGGGAATTTTTTTAATGAACCTATCAATAGTCTCCATCTCAAGAATTTCTACACCTGAATCATCCAGTGCACAATTAAAGTCCTGAAAAATAGATAGAAAACAAAAAAATCAGATTAACCTTGATTAATTTAATCTCTTCTCATGTCCCATCCTCTAGATTTTGCAACTTGCACATGAAAATAGATTTAATTCATTTATTAAATCTCTATTTTCTCTCAAAGGAATAATAAAGGAATATTCCCTCAAGTTTGAATTCAAAATCCAAGTGGACTTTGTCCTTCCAACAAGGCATTTACTCCACCTAGAAAGTCCTTTTTCCTTGAGCCAAGTGGAATTCAATGCACCTTCTTTCCCTCTTACATGTCATTTCAACAATTTCAAAATTCAAATATATGCATTTATTGACACATTCTTCAAAACTTGCACATCCTCCATCCACTCACATATTGACAAGTGACACTTTGTCATTGGTTAATTCTTAGTCCCACATTGCTCTATTTTGGACATCTCCTCAACTTGACATTCTATAAATAGGAGGCTCCATTCCTCAATTGATCATCCACAACTTGAGTAAACTTACTATACTCAAATTCATAGCAATCTTCATCCATATTATTGAGTTTTATAGCTAGGTTATGCAGATTTTGTTTTGGAGCACTCATCAATCTTCAACAAAGTGGATCACAATCTTCATCAAATCATCAAAGCTAGCATTGGAGTTGGGAAAGGGCCAATTTTCACATCAAATTGGCACCAACTCCTTCAAGAGATCAAGATTTTGCTTTTTTTTAGAATAGGATTTGATATTTTAGTTTTAAGTTTGTTGTGTTCTTCATGTTATTCCTTTTCTCTCACATTCAAATGGATTTCTTGAGGGATCTATATTCTAACTTGAATTTAACCTTATTAATGTGTTGTTTGTTGTGTTCTTCTAGGTATGGGATCTAGGTTCACATTTTGACACTAGAAAGAGGGCCAACCAGGAGATCAAATCACTTTTTTTTTTAAAATTTCATGCTTTTTGTGTGTTTACAGAAAACTCCACCGTTGGAAGCTCAACGTCGCTATTTAGCACTGCTGATAATTCAACGTCGCCATATAGCACTGATACGAAGTTCAAATGATGATGCTTTAGACTGCCTACCCAGAATTCAAATTTTTAAATAGAACCGCTGACGCTTTTTGGCTCGCTAGAATCTTTTCAAAATCCAAACTACACTGCTGATCAAAATAGCGATGCCTTCATGTTCACTAGTCTGGCTACAGAGCGACACTGACTGGTAAGCATCGCTATACATCACCGTTGGTGACTTCAAACTATGATGCCTTCATGGATTGCACCACTAGAGGGAATTAAAAATTGAAAATTTATTTCTAACATGTGTTTTTTATCAAATTCTAGTTATTTGGCATGTTTTCTGCTTTCTTGACCTTTATTTTTGCATAATCTAACTAATTTTCCTGTAGGATTAGATTGGTCAAGGGTGAAGAAAAAGATAAGCATGATGACCTCATCTCATGATACCAAGTTTTTTTATACACTCTAGTGTTTGTTCAACACCTTTAGAGGATTCACTATTCCTCTTAAGGAAAATTTGCTATCTTTCACACTTAGGACTTACTAGTTTTACTTTGGGCTCTAAAAAGAACTTTTTAAATTCTTGTTACAAAGGTAGCTTAAAATGAACTTTAGGACACAAACTCACTAGATTTTGTTTGGGATTAATAATTGAACAAGTCAAATTCCACATTTGATTTGGTGCTTAAAAAGAAGTCATTTATTGCTTTGAGGGTTTTAAAAAAAGAACATGTGCTACTTTATTTTTGTGATTGCTTACTTAAACTAACATCATCAAAAAGGATGTATGCACTTCTCTCATGCTTCACAGTGATCTTGAGAATCAAAAGTCCTTTTTTGTGATCTTAGGGTGGGATAAAGTGATCACCTCCACATTTCATTTTGGGGATTAAAATTGAACAAAACATTGTGCAAGTGTGAGTAAACCTATTGCATGTGTTTTCCCTTTGTTTCTAAATGAAGGTTGATCGAACTATGAATATGTTTGCTCACTTTTTTTATCTTAGAGGGCATACCTTGGGGAAAAAGTACTCACCCAAGGGAACAACTCAACTGGTAACACTCTAAAGCCAAGAGTATTTCCAGTCGGGATATAAATGTGGGTATTGGAATAAATGCCAGTATCACAGGTTGGCTCCGACGAGAAGGGTAGCAATGGTCTCTCACCACGTTGGGTCAACTCCTAAGAATGGAAAGTCTGAATTAAAAACCTTGTTGTAGAAAGGCCAAAATCCCTATCTATTTTTTGGTGCAAGAACGGTCGTTCTGAAGCCGCCCCACACTTCTACGATCTTTAGTAGAAATGGAAAGCATGCCATGGGAGGTTCATGGGTGTTGATGCTTGGTTGCCCCGTATAAGTGAGTGCCATGGAGGGGATCCAGTGGGGTCAAGCATCTAACCATTTGCTAAAGATAAGCGTAGCTAGACTTGTCCAAGTGGGGACTCAAAAAATATAGTCTTTCATATACATAAGGTTGTGGTTGTTCTTGGTTACAAAACACTTTGCTTGTTCGAAAACATTTGGAAACAAACATTTAACATCATCATCAAAATTTCAAACCCTTTAGGAGGAAAATACAATTGACCAAATTCATGTGTTATTGCTTTCCCTTGGGATTTTATCTTTAGAGGTTTCTAAACACTTGGATTTACATCTCAATTTTCCTACTAAAGTTAAACAATAGGTAACCCTTGCCTTGACTTCATCAAAATTCCACATAACATACTTTGTGGGATTCAAAGAAATTGAGACATTGGACATCTAGTTTGGAAATCTAATCAAAGAAGTGTTTGTGGTAAAACAAAATCACTAAGCAAAGATAACAAAATTGGCTCTCACATGTGTTAATTCCTCATGATTTCCAAGAAAGTCAAAATACCGAAATGAAAGTCCTTGAGCCAAAGTTCAAAATTTAGGAGTCACACTCGAAAGGTCATCAAGAAATGCATTAGGAAGTGCAATCAAAAGAAACATATCAAAATAAGCAAAAAATTCACAAGGTTCTATAGACTCATTCCTTTGAACAATCTGGAAATGTATGATCAGTTTGAACCACTTCTTAGTTATAGAGGTCCTTAGAAGTATCATATGTTCTTCAATATCGAGGTCTAGTAAACAAGTGTCTTTTTAGGGACATCCTAGGATCAAAATCAAACATTCATCCATCTTTGAACATCAAAACCAAAATCATCTCATCAACTCTTTGAAAATCTTGGAAAAATCCTTCATGTTAAACTTTAGGCAAATCATTTGAAACCAATCCAAAATCACTTTGTTTGATTGAATGTGTGTAGATGCATCCTTCTCCACATATTTGATCAAAATACCAAACCTTGTGAACAAATTCATCCCTTGATAACATCCAACATCTTGGGATTTAGGAGTTCATTATCGATACCATCTTGTTTGGATAGGAGTGTTTAGATGAATCCTTCTTCTCACACCTAGAAAAATTAGCATCTTGTGAATGATTTAACTCTAGGACAACATCCAACCTCTCAGAGTTTATGATTCCACCAAAATCCAAATCCAAAACAAATCAATCCCAAATCAATTCCTAAAGTTTAACATACCCTTCAAAATTTTCTCAAGAGTTCCAATCATCCATCAAACATCCATCTAACATCCATATCATTATCACCCTTTGATCCTTAAATCATTCTAAAAATTTCTCCTTGTGTACCTAAAGATATATTAATCCAAAAAATTAGAGATTCATCTCCCATATTCTTGAAAAAATTGATCCCTATTTTATGGTGCAGACTAGATCTCAACACAAGAAGAACATGGAAGCCAACAAAGAAACACCCGCTTCAAGTGACCTAAGCCAAACAAACTCCGAAATGAATCCCATTGAATCAAGCAATCCTTTAACCAACTTTCCTTCATCATCAAAAAATCCACAAGAGGAAACCCAAGAAGAGGATCTTACCTTTGGGATGTCACATGAGGAAATCACCGAAATGGTTCAAAATCTGAAGAATCATAAGATTATCAATATCATAATGAGGCTCAACCCCTCACTATACATGCTTGAATTAGCAAAGCAAGGGGCTAAAATACCTTCTGATTTTGATGTGATCACTATTGTGGAACCATATTTTTGGATCACACCCCCAATCTCATCCACCTTCCCCATTTCATCTACACCCCCATCCCAAAGTATCACTCAAAACATCTCATAAATCACACCATCCTTTGCTCCAACTCATCCCAGTGTTAGTAAGGGAAGTGCATTTCTCAATGCCATACAAACACACCCCCTTGTAAACAATTAGGATTTGGATGCAAACACCATCTTGGGACAAAACATACCCCAAAACCCATTACATACATATGTCCCTCTCACTTTTCATGATTCCAATGACCCATCATCATCATTCTTTCGCACAACACCCAAAACCTCTCTCCCCATAACCTCACAAGGAGAAGGTGACATGTTCAGACCAGGGGGCATTTTCAACACTACACCATTTCCAAAAGAGATCACATCCCTCACATTTTCACCACTTCTTGGCTTAGGACTTCCCCCTTTACCAAGTATCAATCAAAATCAAACCAACATCCTGAACACCAATCAAAGCATCATGCCAAACTCTCAAAACTTGTCATCGACATCGCAACAACATATGACAACTATCCCAATGATGCAAACCACCACCACCACATCATCAACCACCCCCCTAACATCTCAAAACATGGTTTCTCAAAGACCAACCACATCGATCGCACTATCCACTACTCGAAACCCAACCATCAACACAACAACACCTATCACCACCACAAAAAATACCATTCCAAATCCACCTCCACTGCCACCACCACCAAGCTCCAATACATCAAATCAATAAAAAATTGCATTGCAAGCTACTCAGCAAGCTGCATATCAAAAGGAATACCTACAAGTACAAAAATAAAAAGTCACGCAATTAGCTTCTCAACAAGCTACACAACTAGTTGCTCAGCAAGCCGCTCAAGCAACACAAGATTCTCAAGCAGCCCAAGCCACATTACAGGCACAACAAGCACAATAGGCTACTCAAGACCAAATCTTATTGCAACAACAACAAGAAGCAGCACAAGACCAGACAAAATCCCAAGCACAAGCCCAAGCATAGGAACAAGCACAATCCCAAGCACAAGCTCAATCACAAGTGGCACAAGCCCATGCACAAGCTCAAGCTCAAGCTTAGGTGCATGCCCACTATCACGCACAAAAAGCACAAGCACAAGTGTAATATCTTGCACAAAAACAAGTAGCACAACAACAAGAATATCAACAAGCAGTAAAACAATACCAAGAGCAGCAAGAAGCAACACAATTAGCAGCTCAACAACAAGCATTGTTGGAACAAAAATAACAACAGGCTCAACAATAGGCAATCCTAGCACAACAACAACAAGACCAACAACAAGCATTGTTTATACAACAAGTGCAAGCATACATGGCTCAGCAGAATGTGCAGATAAAATCAAACAAAACACCAAACAACCCACCCATCCAACCAACAATCAAACCACCTCAAAACACCTTCATCCCACCACCTGATCTACAAAATGATGTGACATCACAAATCAGGTTGCTCTCGCAATAAGTACTCGACCTTCAATCAGGGCGAACCACAAAAACATCTAGTAACTTGTGTCCTTATCCATTCAATAAGAGCCTTGTGATGAAACCATTCCTAAAGGGATTTGAGATCCCCAAGTTTGATAAATATTGTGGGATGGGAAACCCTGAGAATCACATCAGGGAATTCCATGTCCATTGCATGGAAGTTGCATATGACAATACCTATCTGATGCGGCTATTTCCTAGAAGTTTGGCTGGCCCCACCATGGAATGGTTCTCTTGCCTACCCATAGGCATCAAGACATTCCATGAAATCATAGACACATTCATCAAAAACTACGCATGTAATATTACCATGGATGTTAGTCTAGAGGAACTCTCAGCTCTGAAACAAGGTAAGAATGAATCATTTGCTTCATTCCTACAATGATGGTGATCCAAGGCCAATCAGAGAAAATGGGTCATGCCCGATGAACAACAAGTGTAAACTATCATATCCAACCTTGATGGCCTCTTGGCATTCCATCTCAAAGTCCAAGGGAGCACCACATACGACCAGTTGATTTCCAAGGTGCTTAGTATCAAACGGGCCCTTATAATACAACCTGGAGGATCAACTACATATCCTGAATAGCAGAACAATCTCCCATCCACAACTTACAACGACAAACCTCGTACATGGGCAAGGAACAAAAATGTCACAAACGATGGTGTGGTTGATGCCAAGGTCGTAATCAGTGCTCCAAGGAAAAACACCCAAACCTACCAACAACCACAAAACAATGATCGTAACAACACTCAAACTAATGTGGTATCACAACACCAACCAAAAAACAATCAAGCAATCAACAACATCAATGATCAAAGGGGACCACCCCAGTGGAACAAGAATTCCCCCAAACGGAAGTGCACCGCTCTTGGGGAACCACTCGAAGTCATCATGAAGAAACTGATAAATGAAAACCTCATCAAGATTCCAACGTATGAGAACTACCAAGAACCAGATGTTAATTTTCCTTGGTATAATGAAAATCAGCTCTACGACTTCCAAAAAATAAAAAGAAACACCACTAACAGTTGTATGAGGTTAAAGAACTTAATACAAGACCTCATTGTTCAAAGAATCATAAATGTGGAATAGCCAACAGGAAACCAGAACCTAAAAATATACACGAATCCGATGCCTAACCATAATAATAAAGGGAACAATAACACTGATAAGGGGAAAGGCACCTTCAAAAATGTGAATCATGTGTATGAAGTTGTCATCGCTTCCCTAGATGAACACTGTGCAATAATCACTATCAAAGGAGCTCAGGCCGATTGTGGAGTCACCACAAGAGGCAAAAAAGTTACTATCACAAGATCATCTCAACCAAATAGAAATTTCCTATCCAATTCAAGATCCGTTCCCAATGGTTACAATATCCTTGATCAGCTAAAAAGAATGCCAACACAAATCTCCATCATGGAGTTATTAAAAATCTCATCCACCCACAAGAAAATCCTTGAGGAAGCATTGGCTTCATTCACTATCCACATAGATCTTGATGGGGAAAAGTTCCAAGCTATGGTCAGAAACATCATTACCCTGAATCTCCTTACATTCTCTGACCAATATTTTCCTGCTCAACCATCTTATAACCGCACACTCCATTTAGAGGTCCTAGTGCAGAAAAGTAAAGTCAAGCGAGTCTTGGTGCATGGAGGTGCAGGCTTGAATATTTGTTCCCTCAAGCTCATTAAGAAGTTAAAAATCTCAAAGGATTCCATCAGCAAAGGAAAAGGTATCATAATTAGAGCATATGATGATCAAGAAAGAGTTTCCCAAGGCACAATTTGAATCCCTATTCAAGTGGGGCCAGCTATCATGGAAACTACCTGTCAGGTCCTAGATCTTGACTTTCCTTATAACATTCTCCTAGGACGTCCATGGATTCATGCAATCCAAGCAATAGCATCAACCTTCCATCAATGTGTCAAATTCACATATGAAGGACAAGAGATCACCATCCATGGAGATCCTGAACCATTCTCCTACTGCAAAAGCCTTGAGGAAAAATACTACAAAATATCTCAAGTACCTAAAAATGATGAAGGCCCATCCACACCGTACATTGATCCAACCACTCTTGCATCCACTTCTGCGACAAAGACGCTCGCCACTCCCGCCATTCCCACCATCTTTGATATCAAAGTCATCATATAGGATAATTGTTGCAAAAATTATACAATTCCCAAGAATTCTTTTGTTGTAGGAGAGTTACCACAATCTCCCAGATCAAGAGGATGTCTGCAATCAAATGAGGCTTCAACATTCCAAACATCCATTGAAGACTATCCCAACTTCAAAAGTTGGGGAGATCTTGGTTGAGAAGTCATAGAGGAGGACCCATCTCATCTCCTATACCAAGATAATAGGCCAACAAATGATCTACCAATGGACGACAAAAGAAAAGGTTTGCAAATGATGCTTGCAATGGGCTATGACAGAAACCAGAGACTTGGACAAAACAACAATGAGCTTATAATACCCCTCATTCCTAAGATGTGAATGAGAAATTTTGGCCTCGGATGTACCTCTTTGAGTATAACCATACATGGATGAGGCCCCCTAGTTAAAGCAGTCAAGACTCATTGTGAACCAATGTCAGTTCAACTTTGCTTACCTGTATCCATTGGCCGCATCATAGATAATTTCACTTTTGACATAACTAACATCTGTAGTAGTAGTGATGATGAGGATTCCATAACCAACCTACCTAGGCTCTTTGAGGATACCACCCTTCTCATGATTAGCACCTTATCCTTTGAATCAAACCATCAAAACCATGAAATATGCCTCGTTTACCCCCAACTGATCGATTATGACCAACGAGGACCACCAATTCTTGAAACATTCAAAAATGATGAGGTTCTCTCAGAATTCATGGTACTACGGGATGATATTCCATGTGGGGATCACAAAGAAGGATTCATCATTGAGCTAGATACACATGCATACTATGTGGAAATGATTGAATCCCTCAATCGCAAAAGTGAAAAACTAAAAAATAATCTCTAGCTCCTTGAGTGAAAACCACACTGTGGCACTCTCCGACCCAAAAAAATTAAAAAGAAAGAACACATCCAATGGTGAAAACCTCTCTGAGGCACCCGAGGATGGGGGATTCAATCTTCCTTTCAGAGCCCTTCATCAAGAAAAATTAGCGGTCTTAGCAAAAAAATGCAATCCAATTAATCTAGGAACATAGCAAACACCACACATCACATTCTATGCAGAATCATTACTATCAGAGGAACAAGAGCTCCTAGCAGCTTTCTTGAGAGAGAGATAGGTAAACGTTGCATGGAGCTATGCTAACAAGCCAAGGCTCAATCCATAAATTGTAGTTCATCACCTAGCAGTATACTCTGAAGCAAACCTCATTAGACAAAAGCTCAGGAAAATGCACCCTCAGATTGCCTGCTAGTCAAAATGGAACTAAAGAAGCTATTGGATGCAAGATTCATTTGACCAATAGACTATCTAGAATGGGTGTCAAACCTGGTACCTATCTCAAAACCTAATGGGGGCATCAAAATCTGCATAGATTTCAGGGACTTAAACAAAGCATGTCCAAAAGACAATTTCTTGTTGCCCAACATTGACATGATTGTAGACATGATGGCAGGACACAAAATGCTTTCCTTGATGGACAGTTTCTAGGGATACAACCAGATAATGATTACTAAAGAAGACCAACACAAAACGACCTTCACTTGTCCATGGGGGACTAACTGCTAGAATATGATGCCATTCGGCTTGAAAAATGCAAGAGCAACATACCAAAGAGCCATGCCATTAATCTTCCATGACATGATCCATAAAACTATCGAATATTATGTCGATGACATACTAGCCAAATCTAGAAAGATGGAGGATCACATAGCAACTTTGAGCACTATTTTTGATAGGTTGGAGGAATACAAGGTCCGATTAAATCCAAAGAAGTGCGTCTTCGGTGTATGATCAGGAAATTTGCATGGATACATAGTGTCAATGAGAGGTATTGAGGTAGATCCAAAAAAATTAAAAGCAATCCTTGATATGGAGGCACCCAAAACATTGAAACAATTAAGAGGTCTACAAGGTAGGCTTCAGTCCATCTGAAGGTTCATAGCACAACTAGAAGATAAACAAAATCCATACTCTCACCTACGTCACAAAGGAGTAGAGTACAAGTGGGATAACAAGTGTGAAGAATCCTTCAATAAGATCAAACAATATCTACTTACACCACCAGTCATCATGCCACCAATCCCAAGAAAGCCATTAATTCTTTATGTATCAGCAACAACAACAACCCTTGGAGCTCTTCTAGCTCAACACGATGAAAATGGGACAGAAAGGTCCATCTATTATATCAACAGAAAAATGGTTGGGCATGAGTTAAACTACTCATTCTTTGAAAAAGCATGTCTAGCAGTAGTGTTTGCTTCACATAAATTTAGACATTACATGCTGGCACACAAAATAAAACTCATCTCCAAGATTGACCCTCTCAAGTACTTATTGTCAAAAGAAATGCTCACTTGAAGGATGGCTAAATGGGTCATGATATTATCAGAGTATGACATTGAATATGTGGAACAAAAAGCAATCAAATTTTAGGTAATCACAGATCAACTTGCCTAAACACCAATCTATTCAGAAAATCCTCTCATCTTAGAGTTTCCAGATGAATCCATCTTCAATCTCAACATAGCCAACCACTGGAAACTTTACTTTGATAGTTCATACATGCAACATGGATCATGAGCTGGTGTCTTCTTTATCACCCCACAAGGAGACTACATACCAAGATCATATAAATTAGCATTCCCCTGCACCAACAACATTGCAGAATATGAGGCTTTAACCATAGGTCTCAGAATAGCAGTGCAGTGGCACATCATGGCCCTCAAACTATATGGAGACTCCCAGCTGATAATAAACCAAGTGAACGGTGAGTACTAGACTAAGGATGATAAGCTCACCCCATACAAGAAACTGGTGGAGACTATCAAAGAATCCTTCATCGAGATCACATTCGAGCAAATTCCCAGAGAAAACAATAGAGCTGCAAATGCCATGGCAACAATTGGATCCTTATTGGAAATCCCTAGCAACGTTCTAAAACATGAATTCTTGGTACAATAGCTTCTCGTACCCGCATTCGAGGTACTAGAGTCATAATTTGTGTGCAAAATCGTTGGTCCCGGTGATCCCTGGTACCATGACATTTATACTAACCTACAAATAGGTGTCTTACCGACTGACTTACCCTCAAGCTTAAAAATAATTTTTATTAAAAAATCCTCTAGGTTTGTCATCCTAGGAAATACCTTATACCGTAGAAGCATAGAGGGAACCTTATTGCATTGCCTTAATATTGATGAAGCCTTGACTGCTTTAACTGAGGTGCACAACGGGATTTGTGGCTCACACTCGAGTGGAATGACCTTGGCCAAGAAATTGTTGAGGATGGGGTATTATTGGCCTACTATGGAGAAAAAGGCACATGACTATGTCAAAAGGTGCCTACAATGTCAGTAACATGGGGACCTCATCCATGCTCCAACTTAAGAGCTCCATCCTATTGTTACACCATGGCCCTTCTCAAAGTGGGGGCTCGATCTCATCAGAAAAATCACTCCCACTTCAACTAATGGCCACAAGTTCATCATAACCTCCACTGAGTACTTTACCAAGTGGGTGGAAGCCATACCCATGACATATATAACCATGAAGCAGATATCAAAGTTCATCCTGAACTATCTCATTTTCCGCTACGATGTCCCACAAGCCATTATCTCAGATAATGGGACATCATTTAAGAATCACGATGTTTGTGACTTGTGTGAAAAATTCAAAATCCAACATCGCTTCTCCACCCCATACTATCCCCAAGGCAATGGCCAAGAAGAAGCCACAAATAAAACCATTTTGAAAATCCTCAAGAAAACAGTCAATGATGCAGGTCATGACTGGCATCTGTAACTCAATCCCACCCTCTGGGCCTACCGAACCAGCATCCACACACCCACCGGCACCACCCCCTTTTCCCTGGTCTACAGATTAGAAGTAGTACTCCCCATTGAGATTGATCTCTCGTCACTAAGAATATCATAGCAAAACCTCATCATAGATGAAGAGTATCGAGTATCAAGACTGAATGAGCTAGAGCTACTAGATGAGTGGTGTATAGATGCTTTAAATCATTTGAAAGTCTATCAGAATAGACTCAAGAGGAGCTATAACAAGAAAATTAGAAGTAGGACTTTCCAAGTTGGAGAACTGATACTAAAGGAAAATCAGAAGAACATCCCAAATCCAAACAATAAAGGAAAATTTGAACCCAATTGGTTGGGACCATTTTTTTATCACAGCAAGCTATAGGTCAGGGGCATATCAATTATCAACACCTGAAGTGGAACCTCTGCAGGAGCCTATGAATAGCTCCCATCTCAAAAAAATTTATGATTAATCTTTCAAGGTATAGAACCAAAAAAATCCAAAAAAATCCAAAAAATGTCGTGAAAAAATGGTTACCTTGATGAAAACCTGGCAAGCAGGCGTCTTGGTGACAACAAAAATCCAAAAAAAAAAAAAAGAAAAAGGATAAAAACATTGGTGTGGCACTTTGGACAAGTACCTTGGTGAAAACCTAGCAAACAAAGCCTTGTGTAAATAAGCACTTTCCATCCACTAGGATCTTTACGCTTGTTCTGCATCATCCATCCATTACGTTTCCATCATCCATCTCATTCAAATCTCCATCCATCACCCATCTATTTGGTATCTCGCATCATAGCTTGGTCTTGTGTTCATATCATGATCCCTCCTAGTACTACTCAGCCCATCCTCAAAGTCAGTTGTCCCGCCTTTATCAGAGTAGTCTATCACATCAAGTGGGGGCATGTTCTCATCGGATTGGATTCGTGTATATTCTTGAAGTCCTAAAATCTCAGAAAATCCAAAAACATCAGAAAATCAGAAAATCCAAAAACATTCAAAACATATCAAAATCCCAAAAATAGGTCAAAAAGTCAAAAAAATAAAAAACAGAGTCGTCTTATCAAACTACGAGTCTCTGAGCCTTGAACGTAGGAAAGGTTGATCTTTGATCATCCCCCGAGACACTTAGGTTAGTCCTTTAGGCATCATTCATAATAAATTGATATTTCATCATGTATATCTTCATCTGTAAATCGGTCAAGTCGACAGTCAAACTATGTGGTCTCTACATGTATAAATAAGAAAGAATAATTTGTTGATCAGCCCCCGAGGCCCCTAGGATAGTTCCTTAGATTAGTCTCTTGGTCAAAATCTCAGAAAACCCCAAATCATTTGAAAAATCAAAAAGAAAAACATTCACAAAATCTCAAAAAATACCAAAAAACAACCTCAAAAACTCCAAAAACATCCAAATATTTGAAAGAAAAATGCATCCATCCCATTTTTCTTTCACCCACAATAACATCATTCATAATAAATGATCGTCATCTTCAACCTTTGGTAAAACAATTGGAAACAAGTCTAGCAGGTTAAAAAGTGAAAACTCAAAAAGTCAAAATCTCAAAATCTAGGTTAGTGTGTAAACAAGTTGGTCAACTCTTTGTGTCAATAGCCTATCATCGAATTAGTCCCATATCAAATCATCTGATATCATCATGTCCTAGGATGCATCCTTCCTACAATGGACATCAACATCAGGCATCACCATAGTTTAGTCTTGGCTAGAGGTATTGAAGAACATCAGCTCGTTTATTTACTGCATCTTGGTCTTTTGATTTATCTTATTTTACTCATTCCAAGGACCTCTCAATGATGTCCCCAATGGAGGGATTTAGAGAGATAGGAATGGGGAAATGATCATGATTTTTTTATCTGTTGTGCTTGTTGGACATTCTTGCAATATAATCATGGCGAATACTTGCTTTAATTAGGTATGTACAGAGGGTGTTTTAGATATTTTGTTGACCACATAGGAAGGCTTTCCTTTCTATGTTTTGGTCCCAGATGTTTAAAGTACTTGAAGTGCATCCTTGTAAGGTTTTTGTATGCCAGGTGTGAACAAGAGTACTCCTATCTGATTGTCGAGTCAAATTCCATCACACTAAATACAACATCATCCTAGTTCTTAATACCTTGATGCATCGTATTTATGTGTTTTATCAAACATAAGATAATTGGCCCTTTGAAAACCACAACTCCACAAAAGATGTTCATCATCATCATCATCTTTGATCTTGTTTAAATCTCTTATTTCTTCCATTTCTTCTTTATTTTTCATGCTAACAAGGTACTATGATAGTTAATCATCACCATCATTAAATCCTGCATCCACAAATCATCAGTAGAAGGCATATAGAAACATTGATCATCTCATATGCATATAATATAGATTTGTTATTCTAAATATCTCATAATTATAACATTACATACACATTTACATATAAATAATCCATCACATAATCCATGGCATAATCATATAAGCACCGTCGCATCACATCATAGATTAGGCATTTGCATCCATTTGCATAAAGCATCATCATATAAATATACATATCATCCATCATCCATATGTATCATATAGAAAATCTCACAAATCACCATATCACAATCATTTTGCATACATCTATACATAATGTGTGATAGAAATATGTGTATCAAAATAAGATAAACAAATCACACAAAATGAAACATTAAACTAAAGAAATGCAAGATAAACTGAATTCAAATGAAAACAAACAAAGCTTCTTCAGAACCGTTTCATTTTTCTCTATCTCCAGGGATTTGTTTGAAGCTGCTGGTCTCAAATTGTGTAAGCAAAGCTTCTCAAAATGGCAACCTACAGAATGAGTGTACAAAAAGGAAAGTACTTCTCTATGCTATATGCTGGTGGAGTGAAAATGTTGATACGGATATGCACAGGGGCTGTAGATTATGCACAGGGGCTATGGATTATGGATGCTTCTAAAACTAAACTATGAGGATGATTGGCCATGATATGGAATGATTCTACAATCTATGAATGCTAAAAGACTATGCTATGGATGCTTGAAAGCTATTTGACTATAGTTTTCCTATATGTAAGCTTCTATATCATTTCAAAGACCCGACAGTCCTTTTTATAACTTTTTGCAGGCAAGAGCCTGGCTGGCAAAGATCAATGGTTGTGAGATTGTCTGGTAGATTTGAATGGTGAGAGATGGAGAGGTTGAGAGGAAGATGGAGAATGTTGGGAGGTTGGAGAAAAGAATGGAGCTTTGTCTTCAACCCGCGGGAACAAGCTTGCATAGGAACAAAGAAATTAATTTTTTGTTTTGGAAGTTTGTTTCACGGTTGTTGAAGATAATCCAATATTAAATAAATAAATTTATTTAATTTCATGTGAGTTTGATTTTTGATTTGAGGACTATAGAAGACTTAATTAAATATTTAGGAATATTTAATTGTGATGTGACTTTAGAAGAATAAATGGAATTAATTAAATATTTTAGAATATTTAATTTTGAATGGAATTTAGAAGAATACTTAATCTTTATTTGAATAAAATATTTAAGCTAAGATTAAATGATAATTAATATAAATAAATCGTAATGTTTATTTAATTAATTAAGAAATGGATAAGAAAAGTGATTAAATAAACTTATTTATTTAATCGAAAATGAAAGAATGAATAATATAAATAAATTATTTAAATTTATTTATACGCAGATTGAATTCAGAGATTTAATTAAATATTAAAAATATTTAATTAATTACCAGACTATTGTGATGTGACCATTTTTAGGTGTATACATTTTGCCCCTCTTTGAAGTGATGTGTTTTACACATTGCTTCAAAGATTTTTGAAATTTGCCCCAGATGTTGACTATCGAATGTTGATAGGTGTATGCCCCCTCGAACGATGAATCGATAAGATTTTGATTTTTGTGAAAAAATTTGAATTTTTAGATTTTTTGAAATTTTTGATTTTTATGATTTTGAAGATGTCGATTCATCGTTTGAAAATTATGATTTGAAGAAAATGATTTGAAAAGATGCAAGATAAAAAGTTGATGACTAAATTGCCCCTGCTATGATAAAATGTGATAAAAATACCCCAATTTTGCTTTTAAATAGGTTAAAAATGTCATTTTCCATGTCATTTTCCATTTTAACCTAGTAAAAATTGTAAATTTTGAGCTCTGGAGTGAGAAATATGGTACTTCCAATTCACCAGCACCGTTTCAAGCACATCCGACGACATCAGTGGCTGGCACATTATGGACCCACAGTATGTACCCCGTTAAACTTCTGCTTGTTGAAAATTTTCCGTTTGGAACACGTTTATCCATGTTTTGATTGTGAAAGAGTGTGTTTTAGTGCCCTTGATTATTTTCATAGCGCCCATGAAGGTTTTCATAGCGCCCATGATTCTATAGCGCCCTTAATGAATTTCATAGCGCCCTTGATGTTTTCTGTAGCGTCCATGATTTTGTAGTTCCCTTGATGATTTTCATAGCGCCCATGAAGGTTTTCATAGCGCCCATGATTGCATGTTGTTGTGAGTGATAAATTTGTTCCCAAAGTTGTTGGAAAACAAATAATAGCTGATAAATTTGCTTTTAAAGTTGTTAAAAGCAAATAAGATCGATATGTTTGCTTCTAAAGTTGTTAAAAACAAACAGGATGTTGATAAATCTGCTTTTCATGATGATAATAAACAAATAGTTGATTGATATGTTTGCTTCTAAGGTTGTTAAAAACAAACATGATGTTGATAAATTTTCTTTCCATGATGATGAAAAAAAAATAGTTGATTGATATGTTTGCTTCTAAGGTTGTTAAAAGCAAACATGATTGTGATATATTTGCCTTTCATGATGATGAAAAACAAACAGGTGATTGATATGTTTGCTTCTAAGGTTGTTAAAAATAAACATGATGTTGATAAATTTTCTTTCCATGATGATGAAAAACAAATAGTTGATTGATATGTTTTGATTGATGAGTCATGATAATTTGATATTGATTTTTCTTTGTAATGATGATGAGTTAACAGGAGAGATTGGGCATTTTGCAGTTACGAGAGACATTCCCGAAGACATGGGGATTGATTCCACAACTGGTACAGGTGGATAGAGATATTATCGAGGCATGTGGCCTGACTTCATTACTTGAGATGCCTGAGGTGCGTCTCAATAGAGCTTTATTGACAACACTTGCAGAGAAGTGGCATAGTGATACAAACACATTTCATTTAACAACCAGAGAGATTACTGTGACTCCAGAGGATGTGTATCGCATCTTGAGGATTCTAGTTATGGGAGAGATAGTGAGTTTCAATGTCTGAGAGGTAGGAGGTACTGATGCCTTGAGACAAATATTCAGAGATGATGAGATTGCAGGATATTATATCTCATGGAGAGAGATGACAGATTCCTATGCACCCCTACCATTTGTACTTGCAGGTTTCATTGGAGGTGTTTTTTGCCCCGACCATAGGTCGAAGGGGTTCATAGTTGGGTGGGGTCATGTTCTAGAGAGGATGGTGATGCAGGGTACACAGTATGCATGGGGATCGTGCATGCTTGCACATTTGTATGATGAGTTACACCATATTGTATATGGTAGAGGCCAGAGTTTTGTTGTTGGTTGTTCGTTATTACAGATATGGGCATGGGAGAACTTTGCCATTATGAGACTATTGACTTGTGGATGACGACCTATCGGTCGATCGTATAGATGGAGATATATCGATATTATTGCTCAGCCGAGGCTGGGCAAACTGGATCATTGGCAGTGTCTCTTGGATGATCTTGATATAGTATGCTGGTGGCCATATGTAGATTGTGAGGCATGGCCAGAGGATGTGAGGGAGATGCCCTATGTCTTTACTTCCAGATATCTTATTGGCCGCACACCATGGATTATTGAGAGGTTTCTTGTTGGACGAGTGTGTCGGCAGTATGGTCGGCCTCAGGGTATGCCTATGGGTTCTGCTATTTATGTACGGTGACAACAGGAGATTACAGTGTGGGGTCCACAGATTTCTTATGAGGCAGCGGTGGTAGAGTTCACTAGTTTGGGAGCTCAGATGTGGGATTATAGAGCTGATATTCTAGATGGAGGGATGACGCCAGAGTATGGTCAGTATGTGTTAGAGCATCTTGCACCATGATTGTTTGATCCTGATGAGCCTGTTGCTCCAGTTGTTGTACAAAGACCACAGAGAGGTGGTCAGAAACGACAGAGAGAGATAGCTTTAGAGGGTGATGATTCGAAGGGAGATGATGATGATAATGATGAGGAGAGTGGAGGTAGTGATGATGAGGAGAGTGGGGGAGGTGGTGGTGGAGGTGGTAGAGGCGGTGGGAGAGGTGGTGGTAGAGGTGGTAGAGGTAGTGGGAGAGGTGGTAGAGGTGGCAGGAGAGGTGGTAGAGGTGGACCACAAATGAGACATACAAATCCATCATCTTTAGTAGATCCAGTGGTGTCAAGTTAGATATCCTCTTTGTAGAGTACAGTGCAGAGCTTACAGGGTTAGCTAGCATAGGCACAGGCCTTGATTACACAACTTCAGGGACAGTTGACGACAGTCACTGCTGAGAGAGATACAGCCAAATAGTAGGGTGATGAGGCTAGAGCTGTAGCTAATAGTCTAGCGAGAGCATTAGGAGATGGTATGGTGAGAGAGCTGACTAGAGCTGTTCGGGAGGCCACATTTTACAGGATCAGATATCAAGATGCAGTGCCACCTGAGTGGAGGGAGAGTTATACATAGTCTTGGTCTACTCATAGTCCTTCTCGGACCACTAGTAGGGGTGTGACACAACCATTACCTCCAGGGACAAGTGGAGCAGGTCCATTAGGTGCAGGTGGGACAGGTCCTAGACTAGCACCATTAGAGGATAGCACTACCTAGTGCATTGTACATGATGTTTTAGTGATACTCTGTTGAGACATTTGTATAAACATTGATATGGTCCCTTTTTTGATGATGTATATCATGTTACACCTTTGTACATTTTGACATTCATTTTTGAGATATATGAAATGCAGCGATGATTTATTATGAGTGGTTCGAATATGCATGATGTTTTATGATATGATGGTTTCTCAAATTTTATGCTTATGATGTATATGTATGCATGATTTATGAGATGAGTGAAATATATTGATGAATGATTGTATGAATATGATGGATGATACAATTTATGAATGCTTATGAATGTTTTGATTATGATGTATGCTTTGTTTTTATGGTTTTCTGATGCAAATATGTATGAAAAATGTATGAAATGATGTTTTGTGAATGTCAAAATGTACTCAGGCATGTATTGGAAAGACATGAAACATTTGATACTTTGCCAGCTTTTGGAATAATCCATAGATGCAAAATGCAATTTTGAAAATGAATGCAATCTATACTAACCATGCAGGGTATCTATACAATATTGCCATTCTGAGAGCTTATTTGTGCTTTTTGTGTCATCATAGAGCATTGAAATGTTGAAAGTTAATACAAGCATCAAAGGGTATGTTAGCACCAGTGATGACCTGAGTATTGCTTTCATGAATTTTGATATAGCAAGATAATACAAGCATCTAGGTATAATTAAACCGAGATGACCTAAGTATTGCTTGCATAAACAGACAAGAGTTAACCCTTTTCCCATGCAAATTCTGAAATGTCATCAATGATACATAGTAGAGCATGTCTCACGACCAATTTGCATACTACTAATGATTTCCTCGCGAACAACAGACAAAGAAAAATCATACTCCTTCCTTGCTTTTCTAGTTTAGTACATCATTGAATTGCTCCAGAAATATGATAGAAAACCAAACAACAATTCAAATTTTTGCTGAAAATATTTCAAACATTATTCAGATTAAGATCATCCAACTTGGTTATCAACATTGATGTTCTTGTTTTGATGTAACATTTGTTTGGATCATGTTGTTTTGATTTCAATTGGCATTGAAGAAGCATGTTGTGGTTGATTTGATATGGAAATGTGTATTTTGACAAACCATCTTATGTCTGTTTGTGATGTTTGAAAAGCTCGTTGCCCCTCTCTTGTTCAGTCTATGTTTCTACCCCCAGTGTAAACACAACCTAAAGATTATGGATATGCACAAATTTCATCAAGCCATGATGAAACATAAGGATACCTGTTGTATGATATGGATATGAAACATATGTACAGATGATAGATATGGATGGATGATGTCGAAAGTGAATGCAAAACATAAGCTAATAGATGGAGAAGCCTATTTTGATCACAAGTAGCACCTGTTTGCCAAGTTTTCACCACTTGTTTTTATTGCACTTTTGTAAGACTTTTTCTAATTTTTATGGATTTTTTTCAAGACTTTTTCTAATTTTTATGATTTTTTTCAGGACTTTTTCTAATTTTTATGATTTTTTCAAGACTTTTTCTAATTTTTATGATCTTTTTAAGATTTTTTCTGATTTTTATGATTTTTTGCATGATTTAGACATAGAACTTCTTCAAATGAATGCTATTTATTGGTTCTTCAAATAGCTCCCCTTCTGACGTAGACAATTGATATACCCCATAACCGTATGCTGCAATGATGACAAATGGACCAAGCCAGTTTGGATTAAATTTTCCTTTCTTTTCTCTGTCTTGCTGATTACGTGGATTTTCTCTCAAGACTAAGTCACCTACTTGAAATGTCTGTGATTTAACTCTGTGATTGTAGCCACAGGACATAACTTATTGATAACCCTTCAAATGATCAGCTGCATTTTGACATCTCTCATCTAACAATTCTAACTCTTGCAGATGAGAAACTCTATAGTCTTCATCATTTATCAATCCCTTGAGTGAGACCCTAAGTGAAGGTATTTCAACCTCTAATGGTAAGATTGCTTCTACTCCATAGACCAAGGCATATGGGGTAGCTCCTGTTGGTGTGTGAATGCTGGTTTTGTATGCCCACAAAGCTGGATTTAACTCGACATGCCAATCACAATCGACATCATTTATTGTCTTCTTGAAGATCTTCAAGATTGTTTTGTTTGAAGCTTCTGCTTTTCCATTACCTTGTGGATAATAAGGTGTAGAAAACCAGTGTTGGATGTGAAATCTTTCACAAAGTTTGTCAACATCCCGATTCTTGAAAGGCTTCCCATTATCAGTGATGATAGAATTAGGAATTCCATATCAACAGATGATGTAATTCAGGATAAATGAAGATATTTGTTTACCCATCACAGTTGTCAAAGGAACAACTTCGATCCATTTTGTAAAATACTCCGTAGCTGTGATGATGAATTTATGCCCATTTGATGATGAAGGATGAATTTTTCCAACAAGATCAAGTCCCCACTGAGAAAAAGGCCATGTCAGAGTGAAAGATTGCAGTTCTTGTGCAGGTGCATGAATAAGATTCCCATGGATCTGGCATTTAGAACACTTCTTGGAAAAAGTAAAAGAATCTTTCTCCATGGTAGGCCAATAATATCCCATTCTAACAAGTTTCTTGGCTAAGGTCAGACCACTTGAATGAGTTCCACAAATACCACCATGAACCTCTTGTAAGGCTTGTTCAGATTTGTCATGTTCAAGACATCGAAGGAGCGTACCATCAAGACCACGTCGGTAAAGGATGTTGGCAATCAAGGTATAATGGGATGATTGGCGTATGAAATTCCTTTTTTGATTTTGGGATAAATCTATAGGTAAGATATTATTTTTCAGATAGGTATAAGTCTTGCCATATAAGGGTGAATCAGAACTGGTTAAATGGCATATGACTTGGATCTCAAGATTATCATAGGTGGGAGAAAACAATTGTTCCACCAAGAATTCATGCTTGGTTTGATCTTCTGATAGTTGTAATAAGGAAGCAATTGTAGCCATTGCATCTGCGACTTTATTATCAATCCTTAGGATTTGTGAAAACTTGATTGAAACAAAATACTTTTTAAAATCATCCACCATGTTCTTGTAAGGTAGCAACTTATCATCTTTAGTTTGATAATCATCATTGATTTGATTAATGACAAGTTGTGGAATCACCCAGAGATTCTGAAGCCCATAACCGCCATTCCAAGGTCATCTTTAACCTTTATGATAATGCCTCATATTCAACTATGTTATTTGTGCAAGGAAACATCAACCGATATGATTTTGGAATGGTATGTCCTTCAGGTGTGACAAAAAGAATCCTTGCCCCCGAGCCTTGTTGCGTGTAGGATCCATCGAAGTACAATGTCCATGATTTATGAATTGTGTCATGGAAATATCTCTCATCAGTAGTTCCCTACCGTATTGATTTTATTCTTGTAAAGGTGCTTGGCCAACTGATCATGGATGACCGTCTCTTTTAATAGCTCTTCGATCTACATAGTGAATTCCAAACTCACTAAGATCATTACCCATTTTGCAAGTCTTATTGTTAAGGTAGCTTTGCTTAAGAGTTATTTTAGTGGATCAATTTTGGTTATCAGCTTAACTGTATGAGCCAACATATAGTGTCACAACTTTTGAGAAGAAAACACCACTGTGAGGAAAGCTTTTTCAATGAAAGTGAAGTTTAATCTGCCATTTGTTAAAGTTCTCAAGTAATATAGTATATGGCCTTTCTTTTGACTGTGAGAACTCTCTTGTGCTAGTAGTAATGCTCCCAAGGATACTGTTGTTGAAATATATAGTAAAGGAGTGGCCTGAATGGGTGGAATTAAAACTGGTGGATGCATAAGATATTGCTTGATCTGATTAAATGTTGCTTCACATTTATCTTCCCATTTGAATGGGACATTTTTTATGCAATAAATGTGTAAATGGTAAGCTTTTGTCTACCAGTTGAGCTATAAACCACCTGATGGACTGTAGTCATCCTTGCAATGATCGAAGCTGACTGATATTTTGTGGTGGCGGCATGTCCATTATAGCTTGTACTTTTTCTGGATCAACCTCTATGCCCTTTTCTGAAACAATGTATCCTAGGAGTTTTCCAGATGTAACGCCGAAGACACATTTCTTTGGATTGAGTTGAACATTGAACTTCTCCATTCTGATAAAGATTTTTGATAAGATTTCAAGATGTCCTTCTCTTGTGTGAGATTTGGCAAGGACATCATCAATGTAATCTTCCATGATTGTATGCATCATATCATGAAAAATTGTCGTCATTGCTCTTTGATAAGTGGCTCCTGCGTTCTTTAACCCAAATGGCATTACATTCCAGCAATAGGTACCCCAAGGGCAGGTGAATGCTGTTTTATCTTGATCCTCTGGTGTAATCTTTATCTCGTTGTATCCTGAAAATCCATCCATTAATGAATACATTGCATGGCCAACAGTTAAATCAATAATCATATCTATGTTTGGCAAAGGGAAGTCATCTTTGGGATGCTTTCTTGTTCAAACTTCCAAATCAGACAAATTTAACTCTTCCATCTAGTCTTTGAAACAAAAGGTTTATTGGAAATCCATTCCCAAGATAGTCAATAGTTTGAATTTTGAATCAACATCTAAAAGTTTTAATTCCTCTCTTTAAATCAAATAGCGCAACATGTGGATGCATTTTTCCTCGAGTTTTACTGTGCCTTTTGCTCAAGGCTTAAGGATAAATGATGCAATATCAAATTATTCAACTGTAGTGATATTAGTGACAAGGACCAAGCTAAATTAATTTGATTCTCCTTCGGGTAACCCAGTATGAATTTCGTGAGATTTCTTCCACTATTAATGATGCTGTGCTGCGCGATTTTAAATAGCCACAATTATATACATTGATTCTATCGGCTCAGGAAAAAGATCTTTCTTGATAATGTTTAGGAAGAGTGTCAAGTTTCTCATCCTTCAAAGCCTCAAAAAGGTTTTCACCATTGGATCCGCTCTTTATTTTTCTCTTGTTGTGATCTACCACTGCAGCTTTTCAGTTTTCACTAATAGATCCTTCTTTTATTTCATTTATTTTGCAGCTAAGAGACTTGACACCCTCCCTATTAAAATCTTGAGTATGAGATTCTTGGATGAAATAATTGTTTTCTTCATTAGATGAACAAAGGAAATTTACAATATCCTCATCATCATAGAATGTAGGGATATGGATAGGTGCATCATTGTGCCAATCAATAAGTTCCGGATAGACTAAAGGGATGGGATCATTAGGTTGGGTAAGGTCTTGAATTGTCAAAGTCATGATGTGGTTGTCACTTTCATGGTATACAAGGTCTACATGTATTCTCGTCACTACTCTCAATCTTGCGGAAAATCTCGAATCATCCTCATTGAGTCATTGTTATACCGTGAATCAAATCTGCTGATTGTGTTCCTGTTTTCTCCTTGTATGAGAACAGGTGCATATTTGGTATGGTACTGAACTTGTTCCTCCAAATTTATCATTATAAATGGTGTCCTATCTATGTTCATTAGAATCGTGTGATTTGAACTATTCTCGCAATTGGAAAACTCCATCCATAAGATTTTGTAGGAGTGACATCTGGTGATGGTGTTTATCTGAAATTGATTCTCTTTCATGAGTTTGTTGTGCTTGCTGTAAAACTAACTCTTCTGTATCCTTACCATATCCCAATCCTATTTTATCATTTGGATGTATTGAAATAGGTTGAATTGGTACCACGATTCCTTCTCTTCTTTTTCCTATAGGACCATTTCCTTCATAGCCCATTTTCTGCATGATAGCGTACCCCTTACCATATTGTTCTGTAGGTAACTTAATGTGCAAGAGAGATTCATCTTCATCTTTGTGTAGCCAACTTAGGATGTCCCTATCTTCAGCTTCTTCCTTAGTGGTGTTCGCTTTAATGAATTGTCCATCAAACTTTGTGATTGGCATAGAAGCTTGGGACGTAGAGGCTGTTGCGATCTTTTGATTTGATAAGGTTGGCTGACCATGTGACCTCGGAGAAGGAGCTAAGGTAGAAAGAGATAGTGAATATTCGCCTACTCCTTTGTCTTTAAAATTTAGCTTAGTGTCAAGATTCTTTGTCAGTTCTTGCAATTGACCTTGTAGAGTGGAAGAAGAAATAGCAAGAGCCTCCCTATTATGTGGCACAAAGGTGTCTTGAGTTGCTCGGAGATTTGAACAAGTTTGGGTGCTATTGTAATCAGCTTGTATAGTTATTTCCTATCCATTGTATGGAAACTTGAGGCATTGATGATACATTGATGGTACTGCTTGCATATCATGAATCCATGGGTGACCCAAAATTATGTTATAGGAAATATCTTGATCTAGAACCTGACAAAATGTATCATTCTTCATACTGTGTCCCACTCCCGATAGGTGCATTATTAATCCTTTAGAAGCTCTTTCTTCATCATCATATGCCTTGATGGTTATCTTCCTTCGTGGATCAATTTCATTTTCTGATATTCCTAAGGCATTTATTAACTTTAAGGTACAAATATTCAAACCAACTCCTCCATCTATTAAGACACGTCTAATTCGATGTTTATGGATCATGACTTTAAGATAGAGTGACACTGTGATGTAAATATGGAGGACTATCTTTTCTTTTTAAAAATCAAAGATATGGGAAGACAAACAACCTGTACCATGGCTTTCAGAAACTTTGTTTACATCCAGACATAGTGTCATCAGCTTATAGTTTACAAGAGTTTCTTCTAAAATATTCTTATGTATGGGAGATATTTTAAGAAGTTCAAGGATGGAGATTTGAGCTGATGTTTTTCTCAATTGATCAACTAGATTATAATGATTTGGAGAAGGAATAGCTATCTTAGATGAACTTCCTTTTAAAACAACTTTTGCTTGTCCTCTCGTAGTCACATTAACCTGTTGATATTCTTGTTTTCCCTTGATTTTAATAGCATTAACTCGCTGATCATCTACATAGATGTGATGGATTATATTATCTTCAACATTATGTATGCTTTTTGCTTTGGTATCTGATGTTTCCCATTTTTGATAGTTCGGTAAAGGATCTTTGAATGCTTGATGATCGTCATTGGTATGATGTCCTTCAATTGTAATGGTGCCATTGTCAATTAAATATTGTACTAGATTTCACAAAGCTTGACAATTATTCATTCTATGACCTTTACATTGATGATAATTGCAATAATACGAGTCATTCCAAGATGGTGGTTTGACTCGTGGCTCATAATCTCTTTGTGATGGTAAGGTGATAACCTTATTATCAAGAAACTCCTTGAGAGCACACTCAAGAGATTCACCCAAAGTGGTAAAATTCCATCGATTTGAAAAGAACGGAGGTCTGGATGGATTTGATGTTTGGGTATTGCCAAGATTGTTATTGAAATTACCACGCTTATCCTTGGTGTTTTGATTGGACATGCTTTCTTGGTTGGAGTTTTGTCTTTGTTGATTGTTGTTTCCTTGTTGGTTGATATTTCCTTGTTGGTTGGTATTTGCTTGTTGATTGTTTGTGGAGCACTTGACAGATTGAAAACAGATGATCTTGTTCGTAAATTATTTGCATCCACTATACCATTATTGACAACATTTTTTTTTCTGTTCCAAAACCTTGTTTTATTGTTGTTGTTTTGATTTGATAAAACTTGATAATCCAAGTTTCTTTATCACCCTCGCTTAACCAAGGCCCCTCTACTGTAGGATTGCTGCATTTTCAATCAATTTTTAAAAAAGCAGTGAGGATAATGAAGACGTTTGTAAATTTAATTCTTGATCTAGCTATTGATGAAGATATCCATCTTTTCCTTTTCAGGAATAGGATGGGAATATAGCGCAAACAACCTTCTCCACCTTTGCAAAAACATAGTGAAGGATTCTCCTACTTTTTGTTTCACTTTACAAAGATCAAGCATTGTTATCTGGTGTTGGATGTTGTAGGCGTATTGTGATATAAACTGATTGATTAACTCCTCAAAAGTTTTGATGGGAGGAGTGATCTTGGAAATCCACTCCATGGATTGTCCACCCAGACTTCGTGGAAACAATTGCATTAAGTAGGTATCATCATAAGCGAATTCTAGACTCATATTTTGGAAATCCCTCACATGTTCAATGGGATCATTTTTTCCATTGTACCTATCAAATTTAGGGATTTCGCAATGTTTTAGAAAAGGGATCATTTGAAGACTCCTATCGAATGGATAAGGAGATATGTCATCCAAAACATACTTCTTTGTTGCACCCCCTTGCATTTCCTTTATTTGCCCTTGTAATTCTTTTATCTATTGAGTAAGGGCACTAAAATCATTAGAAGGAGTTTTAGGATTCTGTTTAATCCCTTCTATATCGAAATTGGAAGGTTACTTAGCTCCTTGATTAGCTAATGAAAGAAAATATCTTTCTTTGTTTCATTCTAAAATCCTTTCCATAAGAGTATGGAATTGGGGATCTTTCTCTACTTCTTGAAGCTTTTCTTCTGTTAATTCTTCAATATTAAATGTATCCTCTTCTTTCTCATTATGGTCACCCACTTTGCTTGTAGTGGTTTCTCCTTCATCTTTTTCTATGTGTTTTTGAGATCTCATGAAGACAGGCATAAGCTTTGTTCCAAATTCTACTCACTTTTGATCAAAAGAATGGAATAGTGAAATTTGTGATAGATATGAAAGTCAGGATAGAATGAAGATTCTATGACTTGAAAGATTTCTAGCCTTTAGCTTGTGTTGTTCCCTAATTGAAAGGATGAAAATCCTGTTGGTGGGAATTTAAGCAAAAGATCAAGAAAAGGATGATTTTGCACTCTATGAAGTTTGATCGTAGTTTCGTAAAAGGATGGATTTTGTGATGAATGCCTAATGTGATTGAGTTCTCTATTGCAGAAATTGATTTGGACGAGTAGAATATTCAATTGCAGGTTGGGGAATATAACAAAAATGAATACGTTGACTATGGTTGTGCCTTTGAAAAAGGGCTCTTATTTGAAAGAAAGCTCGTGATTATAATGGTTCTACAACATAATCATCAGTGAAACCTCTAACACAGTCATGATATTGATGAAGAAAGGTTCTATATTTAAGTAAAACCTTTCGGCTTTGGTACAAGAATCGTCTTTTCTTCAATAGTTTCTTATAGCTCATGTTCTTTTTCGCTTTTGATCCGCTTGAGAATGGATTTCTAACAAAGGCTGTGGATTTGAAACTTCTTAACATGAGAGTAATCATGCAATCGTGGAGTGTTGGATGATTCAATTGAATTACTGTTTTGAAAACACTTTAAACAAGTTATGGAATAGTTGTTTTTGGTCCCATACTAAACATCAAGTGTATGATCAAAAATGTTTTTCAAAAATTGTTTTAACGGGTTTTACACATGATAAATAGTCTGGGAAGAGACTCAATTTTAGTACTTAGATAGGTCATCCTACTTCTAACCGTACAACCCACATCTTAGAACCACATCGACCACACAACCGTGTCACCCTAAAGGGTGCCCGGGATTTTGTCTTTCAGTGCTACCTGAGGTGACGGAAGTGGATACCGATCCCCTAAGCAAACAATCCTTGGAAGTTATATGGTGAGTATCTTGGGGGTAGATTCTTCCCTCCCCTGCACTATGATTATTATGATGTTCGAAAATTGACTTTGGTTGGATACTACACTAAGTCTTGTGTAAGTGCCTGCCTCATAAGAAACAGATATAATTTAGAGACCTCCCTACCTTAGAACAAAGGCTGGGGGAGGTTATTCTGCACACTACTACCAAAGAGGGCTTCCAATTTGCTTTTAAATGGCAGGGTGAATAGCCGGGTTTTGGCTTGGAAACCACTCTTGTTAACTTTCTTGCAGTACTTTTTCCCACAAGAGTAGGCTCTCTAAAAGGTATTATAAAAACTTAAAATTGCATGAAATGAAATAGATGAGTTTGGCATTTTGATCACCCAGTTAAGGGGAGAGCATAGGCCTATCACCGTTTAAAGCAAAGCAAACAAAGATTCAATTTTAAGCCCAAATAAAGAATTTGCTATGCTAGGTGAAGATGTTGCTTCATAAAGACATGGAGTTCTTTTTAGCCCAAAATAGAAAATGAAGTGACTATCCCAGGATTGCTTGATTTTGAATTATGTGACTATCCTAGGATTGCTTAATTTTGAATTATGTGACTATCCTATGATTGCTTCATTCTTTTAAAGTTCTTACTGTCTGTGGTCGCGTCGGATTCAGTCAAATTATATTTAAGTTATAGATTACAATTTGCAACCTTTTTAGAAGTGTGCTATAACAGACATCACGGGCACTAAAACAGAGTTCATGGGCACTGCAGGATGAATCACGGGCACTGTAGGATGAATCACGGGCACTGTAGGATGAGTCACGGGCGTTGTAGGATAAGTCACAGGCACTGCAGGATGAGTCAAAATATGATAAAAAAATCACACAAAATGAAACATTAAACTAAAGAAATGCAAGATAAACTAAATTCAAATGAAAACAAATAGAGCTTCTTCAGAACCGTTCCATTTTTCTCTATCTCTAGGGATTTTTTTGAAGTTGTTTCTCTCAAATTGTGTAAGCAAAGCTTCTCAAAATGGCAACCTACAGAACGAGTGTGCAAAAAGGAAAGTACTTCTCTATGCTATATGCTGGTGGAGTGAAAATGTTGATATAGATATGCACAGGGGCTGTAGATTATGCATAGGGGCTGTGGATTATGGATGCTTCTTAAACTAAACTATGAGGATGATTGGCCATGATATGGAATGATTCTACAATCTATGAATGCTAAAATACTTTGCTATGGATGCTTGAAAGCTATTTGACTATAGTTTTCCTATTTGAAAGCTTCTATATCATTTCAAAGACCTGGCAGTCCTTTTTATAGCTTTTTGTAGGCAAGAGTCTGGATGGCAAAGATCAATGGCTGTGTGATTGTCTGGTAGATTTGAATGGTGAGAGATGGAGAGGTTGAGAGGAAGATGGAGAATGTTGGGAGGTTGGAGAAAAGAATGGAGCTTTGTCTTCAACCCACGAGAACAAGCTTGCACAGGAACAAAGAAATTATTATTTTTGTTTTGGAAGTTTGTTTCACGGTTGTTGAAGATAATCCAATATTAAATAAATAAATTTATTTAATTTCATGTGAGTTTGAATTTTGATTTGAGGACTATAGAAGACTTAATTAAATATTTAGGAATATTTAATTGTGATGTGACTTTAGAAGAATAAATGGAATTAATTAAATATTTTAGAATATTTAATTTTGAATGGAATTTAGAAGAATACTTAATCTTTATTTGAATAAAATATTCTAGCCAATATTAAATGATAATTAATATAAATAAATCGTAATGTTTATTTAATTAATTAAGAAATGGATAAGAAAAGTGATTAAATAAACTTATTTATTTAATCGAAAATGAAAGAATGAATAATATAAATAAATTATTTAAATTTATTTATATGCAGATTGAATTCAGAGATTTAATTAAATATTAAAAATATTTAATTAATTACCAAACTATTGTGATGTGACCATTTTTAGGTGTATACACATAATTATATAAAACACCTCATATAAAGAATTTATCATATCATTAAGCAGACACATCATAATATCATTACTCACATATCCTTTTGTGTATCCACCATAAAGCATCTCCATACCATTTTGCATAACATATCACATCATATAAACATCACATCATAAACATTGTCACAAGTGCATATCATACATGGAAAATCACATACATTCATCAATGCATAGCCACATATCATGATCACTGCATTCACATCATCATCACCATCATAACAGAAAAGGAAATTGAAAAAGAAATCAGTGCATAAATCATTGCATCTGCATCAACATACATAATGTCATCATATAGATTGCATCATCATAAAAACATACATATCATCTATCATCCATCCATATCGCATATCATACAAATTCATTTACATATCATATGTCATCATTCATTAGAAGCATAATATAGATTTGTTAGTCACATAACGCCTATACACCATTAGAAAGAAATGCATCCATCACATAACACCATAAAATTATTGCATAGCATATAGAAATAGAACCATCCATAAATGCATAATAAATAAATGATACATGACACATCATAACAACACCATCATCTCATATATATCATCATGTAACTGTCATAGTACAAAATAATCAGATCACTATACATGTGTATGTCAATAAGTACAAAAAGGCCCAATGGGCTATCAAAAATGAGCCCATATGGTATGAAAGAATAATATCTCGATCAAAATGAGGTCTAACCCTCATGTCTGCTGCCCTCGCCTCTGGCACCATGACCTTATGTCAGTTTGTGGCTAGTCCGTTGTGAGTAATCTAGGGCCTGGACTGCTCTAGGTATAGCCTGATGATAAAGTAAACGATAATAGTCCACCTCTCGGATGGCCTCCCTGTAAGAATGAAGAGGCATTGTGCTCTGAGAGGAGGAGGCCGCCATGCTCTCTAACTATTGTCTCCTACCCATCTTTGCAGCCGCCTGTAGCTCTGCGACCTACCTCTGTAGCACTTCCTGGTCCTTCTCTACACAGGCATGATCTCTCTCTAATGTCAAGGCCTAGACTTGGGCCTGCAACTGTGTTATCATCCCGTCCCTCAGATCTAGTTGTCCTGGCGGAGGTTGGACGTGAGGCTGGTCCTCACCCCTGGCTCATGGTGGTGCGGCGGCCCGATCCTGGTGCCCATCATGTCCACCCTCTAGCCCCTGGTCTCGATCTTGCATCTATACATTAGCACGAGGTTGATCCATCTAAACCTGTCCCAGCTGAGCCTGTTCTGAATAGACCTATGGCGGTTGGACCTGTGCTGGCTGTCCTCCTGGAGGACCACCACCCACTTGTCCTTGGCCTGCTCCCCTACCCCTTGTTCTCCATCGAACCAAGGGTGCACTTGAAACTATTAAACGCAGTGGTGGTCGAAACCAATCTCTGTACACTTGGGTAACTCCTGGATTTGCAACCCCTTGATCATATGCCCATGGTTGGGCCACCAGCTGCCTAAAACTGTCAACTAGCTCAGAGGCAAGAATGTATCATCTCCAAGCACCCTGTGACACTGTACGAGCAAAAATCGCCACATAAACATCGTCTGTCCTATCTTGTACCTCCCCAAACTGACGCTGAAATTGTCTGGGCAGATATCACTCAATCATGGTATGCTCCCATTCCTGCATAAGCCGATCCTGGAAAGCAAAGAATAACTGATGTAAATCATTGATCCATCCGGGCTGACCAAGGTAGGGATGCCATGTAAACACTGTCATCTCATCAATAACCCTCCTCCAGTGAGGGATCCCATGCTCACCGGTGTGTGTAAAGGACACACCGCCCCTATAGTACGAAACCACTGGATCATTTGGTCCAACTAGCACTGGAACAATCCATGGCCAAAGAATGAAGATGTGTTGGAAAATGTGCCTCAAGCTTACTGACATGAAAACTCTTGAAAGAGAAAATTCGGTGAGATCCTCTGGAAGTCTTACTAACTAGCAGCTGTGTTCAAAGTTTTAAAGTCACTAAGACTTTGGTTTTTTCTTGCCGACAGGAGTCGTCGACATGACATGTCTATCACTATGAAGATTCCTATCTCATTCCGCCTAGATAAACCTCTTGCTGACGGGTTGGTTCCTAGTGGTTATCAGGGAGACTCATGGCGATAGAAGTCATCAGGGAGAGACATGAAGTTTTAGAGTGACTCATTCTGATAAAGTATGTCTCATCGATGGGTTGGCTCCTGGTGAACATCGGGGAGACTCTTGGTTGATAGGTTTACATTTGGTAATAATTCTTTCTGATGGATGTGGTCTCATCAACAGGCTGGTGCATTCGATATGACCTCTTGGCGATAGCATTCCTCCTACCAATGGATCTCCATGCAATGAACTTCAGTGTAACCTTTTGTCGATGGCGTTTCTCCTACTGATAGACTAGTCGAAGTAATATGAACTATCGGGTATGCCTTCGGTGTGATCTCCTACCGATGTTTATTGGTCTCGCCAACAGACAAGTGATTTAGGTGAGAACTCTTGCCAATGGTTTTCCTCTCGCTGACGGGTATGAACATCGGTATGACATAAAATTTCTATAAGACTCTTAGCGATAGCGAAAGTCTTGTTGATAGATCTGCACAAGTTGGATTTGTGTTCAGTGTGAAGTCTTAGCAACAACGATGGTCTTGCCGATGGTTCTGCAGTGGATAACAATGTGATGTCTTAGTGATAGAGTGAGTCTGGACGACAAGTTTGAACTCGATATGACTCTTTCCAATGGTAGTGACTTTTTCTGATAACGACAGTCGAGCATTGTGGCATTAGGGAGACACGGTCTAGTGTCTCATTGACATGCGATATAGTTTGAATGCCTTGACCAAATGTCTATCCTACGTGGTCTATTCTGAGCCAATGGGAGAAGAAAAATGTGAACCGTTAGTAGTTGGACTGTTGTGACCATTCCTGTGAGGAAGGTGAATAGATTGTGAGGAGAATGATTATGCTTTGGTAATGGCAGATGACGAAGTACAGAGTGAGATAACGAAATGTTTCTCAATTGAACATGAACTGATCTGAGTGAATTCATTGTATGTTTTGAGAGAGCTATTTTGTACAAGATTGATAAGTGAATGTTGCTACTATAAATTGACATCAGAAAGTGAATTTTATACTCTATATGTAATTTTTTTTTACTATAATACAAAGAGGCTTTTCTTGGTGTGGTGGGTTTTTCTCCCATAAGGGTTTTCCCACATAAATCTAGTGTCCAATTGTGTATGTTCATTTCTCTATTATGTTAATCTTTTCAAGTGTATCTTAATGAACTGTAATTGTAAAATTTAAAGTCATATCTACATTTTTCCCTGAGTTTTTGACGTTAGGAGAGTTTGTTCCACACCTAAGCTTTCCTTTCAAGTGGTATCAGAGCCTGGCCAGTTGTGTTATCCTTGTGGGTACGTTGGATTTTTTGAGTCAATTTTGTTCAATGGGAGTCTTGTAGAAGTCTGGTAATTTGAATTATGGATTAAGATGGAAAGCACATAAGGAGAGATTGAAATTGAGTAATTCAATGGCAGCAATTTTGAGTTGTGGAAACCTAAAATGGAAGATCTATTGGTTGATCGTGATCTTTGGCTTGCTGTGTCTGGAATGAAGCCGACAGGCATGAAGCAAGAGGATTGGGACCTTGCAGATCAAAAATCAAAGGGGCTGATAAGGCTCTATTTAGCAGACTCTGTTCTTCTAAATGTTCATGAAGAAAAGATTGCATCTTCTTTGTGGAAAAGACTAGGAGCTATTTATCAGGGCAAGTCCTTGGTGAATAAGTTGTTCTTGAGGATGAATTTGTACTCTTTGAAAATGTAGGAAGGAGCATCTGTTGCTGATCATTTGAATGTTTTCAACATGTTGATTGCTCAGTTAGCATCTGTGGGTGTGAAGATTGATGAAGAAGATTTTTGTATGCTATTGTTATGTTCTTTTCCAAATTCTTGGGATCACTTGGTGATGGCTATTGGGAGTACGACATCCAATTTTAAGATGGAAGATGTTGTTGCTTCTTTGTTATCAAAAGAGATGAGAAGAAAATATTCTGAGACAGTGAAGGAGGCTCTTCATGTTAGAGGCAGATCAAAAGAAAAAGGAAAGAAGAAGGACAAGAAGTCCAAATCAAAATCAGAAGGGAGATCAAAGTCTCCTGGCAAGAAGTCCAAGGTGAAGTGCTAGAATTGTGGGCAATCTGGTCATGTCCGAAAGGATTGCAAAGAGGAGAAAAAGAAGAAGTATTCTTCCGACAATGATTCTTCTCAGAGTGATGTAGATGCTTTCATTGCAACTTTGGCAACTCAGGCATTAGATGATGTATGGCTTATTGATTCTGGAGCATCTTTCCACATGACATCTCATAGAGACTAGTTCACTAAGTATGAAAACTATGATGGTGGAAGGGTGTATTTGGCAAGCGATTCATCTTTGGAAATAGTTGGTCATGGAAGAGTCAGAATTCAATTCCTTGATGGAAGAGTGAAGGGAATAAATGATGTAATGCATATACCAGGTCTGGCTCAAAATCTACTTTATGTTAGTAAGTTGAACAATGTTGGAGTGCAAGTCATGTTCTATGGAAATGGCTGCAAGATGACTAGAGGCTCAATGGTGCTAGCAAAGGGTGCTCGTATTGGTACCTTGTATAAGCTAGATGCACATGTTGTGCAATGCAATAGTGTCTCTGTAAAGTCACAGAAGGCTACTCATGGAGAAAAGGAGGAAAAATTTCTTGATAGTGCAAACCCTATGGAAGTTAAACTTCTAGTAGAAAATACTATGCTCTGGCATCATAGGTTTGGCCACATTGGTGAAAAAGGTTTAAAAACCTTGAAAAATAAAAACCTAGTTGAAGGGCTTGATGATTGTAACCTCGAATTTGAGTTTTGTGAACATTGTATATATGGTAAACAACACCGTGTTTCATTTTATTCCAGTCCTCATAAATCTTCTGATTTACTTGATTATATTCATTCTAATGTTTTTGGTCCAGTAAATGTTCCTTCTTTGTCTAAATCAAGATATTATGTATCGTTCATTGATGATTATTCAAGAAGGGAATTTGTTTATTTTTTGAAAAGTAAATCAGAAGTGTTCAGTCATTTTAAGGAATTTAAAAGCCTTGTGGAAAATTAGACTAGAAGAAAAATAAAATGTTTAAGGACGGATAATGGTGGTGAGTTTTTTTCTGATGAGTTTGAAAGGTACTGTAAAGATCATGGGATTAAAAGACATAAAAATACACCCTACATTCTACAACAAAATGGAGTTACTGAAAGGTTCAACAGGACAGTGATGGAAAGAGCACGAATTATGCTAAGCAGTGTTGGCTTGGAGGAGAAGTTTTGGGCTGAGGTAGTTGCAACAACATGTTATTTAATAAACCGTTCTCTGAATTCTGCTCTTGTTGAGAAAACACCTTTGGAAGCATGGTCTGGAAAGAAGCCCTCTCTAAGACATATTGTCTTTGGCTGTGAGGCATATGCATATGTGACGAATGAAAAAAGATCTAAATTGGAAAATAAGGATGTTAAATGTATTTTTATTGGTTATAGTGTTGGCATAAAAGGATACAAGCTTTGGAATCCTGATACGGAGAAGGTTCTATACAACATAAGTGTTATTTTTCATGAGTTGAAGCCTTCTACTTTGGATCTGTAGTCAGAGATAAAATCAAAAGATAAAAAGGATGTAGTTGAAATTCTTCCGACATAGATAAAGAGGAATTGAGAATTCAAAATGTACCTAAAACTGAGGAGAGCTCAAGTAGTTCTGAGAGTTCTAAAGAAGAAGAACAACCTCAACCTCATCCTGTGAGGAGGTCGACACATGAAAGAAAGCAACCTAATAGGTATGGTTTTCTTTGTTAGATTCTACTTGTGCCTATGCTTTAATTTCTAGCACTAATGAGCCTAGGACTGTGAAATAGGCATTTAGAATGTCTGATTCAAACTCTTGGTTGGAAGCCATGAATGAAGAAATGGCATCATTAGAAAAGAATGATACTTAGAGTTTGGTGCCCTTGCCTGAAGGCAGAAAAGCTATTGGCTAAAAATGGGTATTTAAAAATAAAATAGGTTTGGATGGTAGTGTGGAAAAGTATAAGGAAAGGTTGGTTGCGAAGGGGTATTCCCAGGTAGAGGGAATTGATTATGGAGAAATTTTTTCTCCTGTAGCTAAGCTGACATCTATTAGATTTCTTTTGTCACTTGTAGCAGCGTATGACTTAGAGATTGAACAGATGGATGTGAAGACAACATTTCTTCATGGTGACCTTGAAGAAGAAATTTATATGTCCCAGCCTGAGCAATTTGTGGAAAAAGGTAAAGAAAATCTGGTTTGCAAGTTGAAAAAGTCTCTGTAGGATTAAAACAATCTCCTAGAATGTGGTACCAGAAGTTTGACACTTTTGTTTTGTCATTGGGATTTGTAAGATTGAAATATAATCATTGTGTGTACTACAAAGTTGAAAATGATCGTAATCTTATTATTGCTCTCTATGTTGATGATATGTTGTTCATAGGCAATATTAAGTTAATGATTTTTGATCTAAAATCTTAGTTGTTTGCAAAGTTCAAAATGAAAGATCTTGGTGTAGCCTAGTATATTATGGGAATGGAAATAACCAGGGACAGAAAGAGTAGAAAACTTTGGCTCAGTCAGAGTAAGTATATTAATACTGTTATGGAGAGATTTTGTATGACTGATTGCAAGTAGCTAGTTGTTCCAATTTTGTAGGGAACGAAACTATCTGTTGAAGACTATCCAAAATCTCCTACTAAGATAGAGGACATGACTAGAGTGCCTTATGCTAGTGCAGTTGGCAGTTTAATGTATGCAATGGTCTGTACAAGGCCAGACATTGCCCAAGCAGTGGGAGTACTTAGTCATTTTATGGAAGATCCTAGAAGGACACATTGGGATGTTGTGAAAAGGATGTTTAGATATCTAAAGGGAACTTCAGAATATGCTTTGTGTTACCATGGGAATTTGGTTGAATCATAGAGGACTCTCAGCATTCGAGGCTATGTGGATTTTGATTGGACAGGGGACATTGACAGCAGAAGATCCACCAGTGGATATATCTTCATGATGAATGGTGGTGCAGTTAGTTGGATGAGTAAGTGGTAGGTTGTAGTTGCTTTGTCCACCACAGAGGCAGAATACATGGCAGAAACACATGCCTATAAAGAAGCAATCTGGTTAAAACATTTGTGTTCTAACATTGGGTTTGATGCAGGGAAAATTACAATTTACTATGACAGTCAGAGTGCTATTTGTTTGGAAAAAAATCCTACTTTCCATGTTAGGATGAAACATATTGATGTGCAGTATCATTTTGTATGAGATATGGTGGAGGATGGAAAGGTCTCTTTAGAAAAAGTGGATGCTCTAGAAAATGTTGTAGATGCATTGACAAAACTAGTGAGCACAGACAAGTTCAAGTGGTGTGCCAATTCGATGGGCCTAAGTGGCCATGAATTTCAATAGTTTTATTGTGCTCTAGAGGTGTCAGTAAGATCTTTGTCAAGTGGGAGATTGTTGGAAAATGTGCCTCAGGCTTACTAACATGAAAAATACTGAAAGAGAAAATTCAATGAGATCCTCTAGAAGTCTTACCGACTAGCAGCTGTGTTCAAAGTTATAAAGTCACCGAGACTTTGGTTTTTTCTTGTCGATGGGAGTCATTGGCAAGACATGTCTATCGCTGTGAAGATTCCTATCTCATCCCACCCAAAGAGACCTCTTGCTAACGAGTTGGTTCCTAGTGGTTATCGGGGAGAGACATGAAGTTTCAGAGTGACTCATTCTGAAAGAGTATGTCTCGCCGATGGGTTGGCTCCTGGTGAACATCAGGGAGACTCTTGGTTGAGAGGTTTGCATTTGGTAAGAATTCTTGCCGATGGATGTGGTCTTGCCGATAGGCTAGTGCATTTGATATGACCTCTTGGCGATAGCCTTCCTCCTACCGATGGATCTCCATGCGATGAACTTCAATGTAACCTCTTGCCGATGGTGTTTCTCTTGCCGATAGAATGGTCGGAGTAATATTAACTATCAGGTATGCCTTCTATGTGATCTCCTTCCGATGTCTGTTGGTCTCACCAACAGATAGGTGATTTCGGTGAGAACTCTTGCCAATGGTTTTCCTCTCACCGATGGGTATGAACATCAGTATGACATAAAAGTTCTATAAGACTCTTAGTGATAGCGAAACTCTTTTCGATAGATCTGTACAAGCTAGATTTGTGTTCGGTGTGAAGTCTTAGCGACAACGATGGTTTTGCCGATGGCTCTGTAGTGGATATCGATGTGATGTCTTAGCGATAGAGTAAGTCTAGGCAATAGGTTTGAACTCGATATGAATCTTGCCGATGGTAGTGACTTTTACCGATAATGGCACTCAGACATTGTGGCATTGGGGAGACACAGCCTAGTGTCTCACTGACATGCAATACAGTTTGAACACCTTGACTGAATTTCTATCTTATGTGGTTTGTTCTGAGCCAATGGGAGAAGCGAAATGTGAACCGTTAGTAGTTGGATTGTTGTGACCATTCCTGTGAGGAAGGTGAACATATTGTGAGGAGAACGATTATGCTCTGGTAATGGCAGATGACGAAGTATAGAATGAGATAACAAAATGTTGCTCGATTGAACACAAACTGATCTAAGTGAATTCATTGTATGTTTTGAGAGAGTTATTCTGTACAAGATTGATCAGTGAATGTTGCTACTGTAAATTGACATCAAAAAGTGAAGTTTGTACTATGTATGTAATTTTTGTTTACTGTAATACAAAGAGACTTTTCTTGGTGTGGTGGGATTTTCTCTCATAAGGGTTTTCCCACGTAAATCTGGTGTCCAATTTTGTATGTTCATTTCTCTGTTCTATTAATCTTTTCAACTGTATCTTAATGAACTGTAATTGCAAAATTTAAAGTCATATCTACATTCTTCCCTAACTTTTTAACATTAGGAGAGTTTGTTCTGCACCTAAGCTTTCCTTACAAGATGTGCTCCCACACCCACATGTGAAGAAGCATGACACTTGCACCAAGTGCCCAGTCATCCAAGTATGCATACTCATGTAAATCCTTGTAAAGGGAGGCAAGAAGAACTGGACCCCACTCAAAACGGATTGGCCTATCATGAACCATCCGCTCCCAGCAAAGCCCCCAGCCAGGGTTGAAATACTGGCCTCATCAATCCAGGGCAACAAGACTTAAAATAATAGCGTCTATCACTAGATGGAATGGTGATGTGAGCAACCAATGATGCTCCAACTCTATCTGGCTCTCGCAAAACATGATTTCATCTATGGTCAGGACTACATGGAAGGCATCCCGTCCAGCATCCATATCATGAATAACTTGCCGACCATGTATCGACAATCTAAGTATGCACCACACATCCTCCAAGGTAACAGTGGCCTTGCTAGTGGGAAGATGAAAGGATGATGTCTCACTGTGCCATCTCTCGGCAAGTGCAGACATCATGCCAAGGTGGGTCTGCATAGGTGTTGCGTAGGCAATATACCATAGCCCCATCTCTCGTAGTCGATCCTGCTCCCTGTCAGTTAGTCTCACAAGTAACCAAATATCTCCCACGATTTGTGCTCACAAGAATAGAGCTCCCTCACCCCCTCCTGCATCAGGAAAGATCATCGTGTTAAAATCATCTAGAAATTTTATCCCAAGCGTTCAAAAAACTAGTCCAGCATTGCAAACTATGAAGGCGTAGTTTGAAATTTGCAAACAGTGACACTGGGGTCTCAAAATCCCAAACTGCACCATGGTGGTGCACTTTACTTAAACACCCTGAACCTTAATTCTAAAGTCCACTGCGGCATCATAATTTGAAAGTCTAGTGCTCCATTTCACGAAGGCATCAAAGTTTGAGGAATCTTTTCAAACTCCAAACTCCACCATGGCTGTCCATCTTGCAATGGCGGTTTAGTTTGGAGAACCGAGAAGTCCACTTTGAAATTTTAATGGTGCTATATTGCACCACTGAAAGAGACCTAGTTCTAAAAAGCAATAAATAAGCACGTAAAATGAAAAATGAAGCTTAGGTAAGGATCACATACCGGTGCCCCGATGTCGGGAGGTCGCTGGTATGTTCGTACTCGGTCGAAGATATGCAAAGGGAGCTATCATTGCGCCATCTTGTTAGGGTATCAAGGCTTGAATCGCAAAATCTCCTAGGGCTGGATGTGTTCAAGTGAGCTGGAAGTGGCCCCTCGAGGCCTATTTAAGCCTAAAAATTAGGGTTTTTTGACCCCGTTCGGCCATCCTGCTAGGGTTTTGACCCTTGGTTCCATTTTTGTTCTTCTGAAGCTCGTTTCACACCATTTTTTGGCATTTTACCTCATTTTTTGACCTCCCAGAGCCTTTCTAGACCCGTCAGGTACATTGTCCTTTTTTCTTCATGAAATCACCCAAAAAATCAAAATTCTCGTTCGATCTCTCGAGGGGGCAGTATGCTACCATAATTTCCTTCATCAAGGCAGCAGTGAGGAAAATTTTTAAAATCAAAATTTCTTTTGGCTTTTGATTGAGACCGTTTATTCTTTGAACCAACGCAACGAGTGCACTGCTTCAAAGAGGGGAAAAATGTAGACACGTAAAATGTACTAATTGACACTGCACATCTAATCCTGACCACTAACATCGCTTCATCCTGAATCATCCTTCGGTCTAACCATTTAATCAAATACCTTTATTTGATTAAATTCATCAATGTTCCTCTCTTAATTGAATAAATCATTTATCTAATTAAGTCATCCTTTCTCGTTAATTGAATCAATCAGTTTGATCTAATTATCCCTATTTAATTAAATAATCAATTTTATTTGATTAAATCTCTAAAGTTCATCCATTAAATTAAATAAATTAAAACCTTATTTGATTTAATCTAACTTCATCTCCTTGGTTAAATAAAAACAAAAAACCTTTATTTAATTAATCTTGAAACCATACTCTTCTCATATTTGATTTAAAGCAATCCATAAATCTAAATCAATATGTCATATCATTCTAATCTCTCATTAAATTAATTAACCTTGATTAATTTAATCTCTTCTCATGTCCCATCCTCTAGCTTTTGCAACTTGCACATGAAAATAGATTTAATTCATTTATTAAATCTCTATTTTCTCTCAAAAGGCATAATAAAGGAATATTCCCTCAAGTTTGAATTCAAAATCCAAGTGGAATTTGTCCTTCCAATTGGGCATTTACTCCACCTAGAAAGTCCTTTTTCCTTGAGCCAAGTGGCATTCAATGCACCTTCTTTCCCTCTTACATGTCATTTCAAAAATTTCAAAATTCAAATATATGCATTTATTGACACATTCTTCAAAACTTGCACATCCTCCATCCACTCACATATTGACAAGTGGCACTTTGTCATTGGTTAATTCTTAGTCCCACATTGCTCTATTTTGGACATCTCCTCAACTTGAAATTCTATAAATAGGAGGCTCCATTCCTCAATTGATCATCCACAACTTGAGTAAACTTACTATACTCAAATTCATAGCAATCTTCATCCATCTTATTGAGTTTTATAGCTAGGTTATGCAGATTTTGTTTTGGAGCACTCATCAATCTTCAACAAAGTGGATCACAATCTTCATCAAATCATCAAAGCTAGCATTGGAGTTGGGAAAGGGCCAATTTTCACATCAAATTGGCACCAACTCCCTCAAAAGATCAAGAGTTTGCTTTGTTTTAGAATAGGATTTGATATTTTAGTTTTAAGTTTGTTGTGTTCTTCATGTTATTCCTTTTCTCTCACATTCAAATGGATTTCTTGAGGGATCTATATTCTAACTTGCATTTAACCTTATTAATGTGTTGTTTGTTGTGTTCTTCCAGGTGTGAGATATAGGTTCACAGTTGTATGTGAGTTGATCATTATTACTATCTGAATTGTTGTGAGACATTCTCTACAAAGTATCACTAATGACATTTTGAATTCACATAGGAAAATGATTGATTCTTATCTGTTTACACAAGAATTGCTCAGGTCATCTCAGTTTAATTATACCTAATGCTTGTGTTAACTTACAATATCAAAAAATCATGAAAGAAGTACTCGGGTCATCATGGTCTAAATTATACCATCGATGCTTATACTCACTTTCAACATTTCAAAGGCTCAATGATGATAAAAGAACGATAAATGGATTGTTAAGATGACAACATTGCATATGTAGATTTGCATGGTTAAATTAGATTGCATTCATTTTAGTTTTGCATCTGTAGAGTATATTATTCCAAAGGTTTCCAAATATTTTGAAAAATGATGTTATCTTTATCATTAGTGGATTGAGTATACTTGACATTAACAAAAACATTAGCATTCTCATGTAGTTGCATAATCATTTGCATTGCATATATTAGAATGCATTATCATATCATTAATTCATTTATACATCATACATTAGAAAGTATCATCATAGTGATAATTCATTCATTCATACATTACATCATATATTTGCATTTCAATATTACCAAAAATAAAGTGTATCGTATATCATTTGCATCATCATTTCATATATCATAGAAAAATCATATCCAAATCGTACATATAGTTGCATTATCATATCATTCATGCATAAACATTATCATACATCTATTTGTCCATACATATATTACAATTATCATGCATCCATACATCATCATTATAGCATAATCACATTAACATCATTCATAAAGCATACAGAATAATAATCCTATGCATTATCATATTCATTATTGCATCCATACATATCCATAACATCATCATATAAAACATCACATGGCATATATAATAGGAAATTAAATGCATCCATCATAGACATACAACATAGAATCATATAGAACACATATAGATCAATAATCCGCCGCATATCATATAGCCTCAAAATCATAATGTCAAAGTGTACAAGGATATCCAAAGGTATAAAGAGATACATCAATATAAAAAATGGCAGTATATCATAGTGTCTCAACTAAATCAAGAAGTATACATCATGTCCAAAAATATAACAAATCTGTCATCACATCGGAGCTATGTCGTGCTCCCCCTAAATGTTGTCGACATCACTAGAACAATACCTCCTGCACTAGGATCTCTTTGATCTCCCGTAAGTGGCTATGTAACACCTCTGCTAGTGGTCCGATATTGGGTCCTACCTGACCGGGACTATGCAAAGTTCTCTCGCCACTCTGGAGGAACCACCTCATGATATCTCTGTCTGTAGAACTCGGCATCCTGGGTGGTATGGCGTACCTCTCTGAAATAATTTGTTGTCTTAGTAACCTCTATGGCCTATTGTAATCTCTTGGAGATGCCCTCGGCCTGCTCCACTTGCTATCGCAGAGTGTCCCTCTCTGCAGTAAGTGTGGCAACCTGTGCCTACATCTAACCCTATGCCTAAACCTAGGCTTGGTCATGTGTAAGTTGGGCCTGTACCTATTGTACTTGCTATCTCGTAGCATCCCTCTCTGTCGTAAATTTAGTAATCTATCATTGAGCCTATGCTAACAAAGCTTGTACCTACTCAACCTGACCCTACAGTGTCTGCACCTGCACCTGTAAAGCAGCTATCTATGTCTATTGTTATTACAAGGGTAACCTAATCTCTGTTGGGCCACCGCTACCAATGATCACCTCTTGTGAGGAACTTTGAACTCTCAAACATCAAAAGTTGGGCCACCACCACCCTCGTCTCCTCCACCACCATCACCTCTATCACCATCGCCTCCATCTCCGTCACCCCCATCACTATCATCTCCATCTCCATCCCCATCATCATTGCTCTCCGCTCTCCTCCTCCTCCTCATCTCCTCCACCTCTCTACCGCCTATGCCCATGACCTACTACCCTCTCCTCCTCATCTAATAATGGCACTGGCTCATCTGGGATGGTGATCCATGGGAATGGATGTAAGAAAAGGTACTAAGCATACTCCTCTGATATTGGAGCCTCGATGATCTTTGGATGAATATCCCAAATAATGGCCTATAAACCCTAGTACTCCTACACTATAGCATCAAATGACAGGGTGGGTCCCCACTCTGTGGCATCTATTTGTCTTTGTCCATAATGAGCAACACCCTGGGGCATACCCTGTACTCTGCCATACTATCGGAGTACCCTCCTAAGAAGAAATATCTCAATAATAAAATATGTCCACCCAATCAGGTACATAGACTGACACAAAAATGGCATCTCAATGTCATCCTTCACCCACTGCTCACAATTCAGACATGACCGCCATGTCACCGACTCTAAGTTTTCAAGAATCCTCTTCAAATACTCTAGTTTACCCAACCTAGGCTAAGCAATTGTACCTACATAAACATGTACATATGGTCTCATCACATGTCACTATCTATCTCCAACTGGATGGGTGACCGTTATATGCTCCCAGGCCCAGACCTGAACCAATGTGACCCTGGCTGATAAACTAGCCCCTCATAGATAAACCACCTACTGTAAATCATGGTACAGATGAGCAAGCATGCAGTATCCCTAGGTATATTGGGTACCCTAAGCGATCATGCTCCCAAGAATCCTGCCCCATCCAACTGAAAGTACCTTTGACCTGTGATTAGGACAAAGGAACCCTCCAATGAATCTGGAAAGTACAGACAACAATGTGGCATAGGCATCAACCATCTCTCTCCAAGGAATCTTGTAGCTGCATATTTAATCATCCTCGAATACTCTCCTTAGTGCATCAGTCCCGCCCCACTCATGAGAATTATATAAGACCAACTCTCCAACAATAGGTATCCACAGAATCCGATAGACATCCTCTAGAGTCACTATGATCTTGCCAATGGGAAAATGAAAGGTGTTATGCTCTCTATGCCACCTCTTTGCTAAAGCTATCAACAAACCCCTATTGATCCTAATCTAGGGCATATCTATCAGAGAGGACAATCCACATCATGTAATGACAACTACCTCAGGTGGATTCAAGTGTGGAATCAACTCCCACGTCCTAAGGAAATGCTCTCAAATTTGTAGACTCGTCAGAGGCTCCTATCATCACAAAATATCGCAAATCAATAATCTTGTCAATTAATCAAAATTAATTAGCCTATCAATCTAATTAGCTCTGGTGAGACTTTGATAAAATCTCGTGAGCGACTATCATTAAACCTTGCCTATCATGAGGTTAATTAATCAATCTATCATTGATCCTCACCTATCATGAGGACAATCATCAATCTATTATTGAACCTCGCCTATCATTAGGTCAATCAATCAATCAATCTATCATTGATCTTCATCTATCATGAGGTGAATTATCATCAATCAATCATTGAATCTCACATATCAGGAGATCAATAATCATCTAATCTATTAGGATCATCAATCAAAATCAAATCAAAGGCTGACATGATAAAAAATCATCAAAATCAAGGAGTTTACTGAAAATTATATCATTTTGACTTGGATGAGCCAAAAGAGTCTATCAATGCACCAAATCAGTGAATGTGCCATTTAAATTCATTAATGCACTAATCTAGGGCATCAATGTGCCAAATGATCATATGCGCTAAAATTTGACCTATGTGCTAAATCAGGCCCTAAATGCCCTAAAAATTTCTATGTGCTAGAAAATTTGACCGATGCGCTAAAAATCTATTCCTATGCGCTAAATTGTTCTATGTGCTATAACAATTATCACATGCACTACATTGGAGGGTGTATGCGCTAAAACTCTAAAAACCGAATTCAAAACGTGAAAAATGATGGAAAATCAAAATGCACAATTTACAAGGAAGTTTTTTGGGGTACGTACCAGACGTCCATATGTTGTCAGGAGGTTGTGACATTGCACGCGCTTGAATCGGTGTGTGTGGTAGGGGATCACCATCTTGCCAAAAATTCTCTAAATCACTCACTCACTCCAAATTTTCAAAATCACAATTGCACAAATGAAGCTTTAAATCACCTTTTTAACCTTTTTAAAGGTTAATTAAGTGGGATTTTTGTGGGGTTTATTTATTTTATTTTCCAAAAGGCTTAATTCATCAATTTCACATCTAGCATATTAAACATCATTTTTTAGGAGATAAATCGTTTCTGAATCATAAATTTTTGAAATCATCAAAAAAATCATCAAAAATTTCAAAAATTTCAAAAATAATAAAAAAAAAATCATCGATTTATCTCTCCAGGGGGTATATATCCATCATCACCTGAAAAACAATGTCTAGGACATCAAAAAAAATTTGTTAGTACTAGCAGCAGCAGCAAAATTTTCTTTGAAGCAATGCGTAAATACATCACTTCAAAGAGGGGCAAAATGTATACACCTAAAAATGGTCTAGATAATCTAATTAATTAAATACAATTTATTTAATTAATTGACCTTCTAATTCATGTACTTATAAATAAATAGAAATATTTATTTATATAGTTCACTTCTTTATTCTTTAATCTTTATTATATTAATTCATCTTAATTAAATAAACAAATTCAATACTTTGTTTTATTTAATTATCACCTTTCTTCTATCTTAATTTAATAAACATATTTTAATACTTTGTTTTATTAAATTAAATATCTTTTACTAATTTAAAATAAATCCAATTTTCAAATTGGTCACATTTCTACAGCTTTTTCCCTCTTCATGCATTTCCAAACAAAGTTGAATGTTTCAGTATAATAAATTCAACTTCACCTTCAACAAACAAATTGGAGACAAATTGGTTGTCTTCTTCCATTGATTTCTTCCTATCATTTGGCAGAATGTTTTTATCAGGAGGAACACACTCCATGATCTTCTCCAACTTCTTCATCTTTCACCATTGATTCCTTCAAATCAAATCCAGGCCCTTGCTTTGCTGCCACATCACAATATGCTGTAGAAAATCTATAAATACAACTTCTTTCTACAGGAAATGGATCCCAACTTTGTGCAATCTTACTCTACAAAAATAGCATTAGAGCAATTAAGCATTTGAGAATTGAGCATTTAGAAAATAGAATTATTTAAGCATTTAGCATCATGGCTTTAATATCAGTTGTATCTTAATTAGTTTATCATAAAATTATTTTCATATCATATCCATACCAATCATTATTATGTCATTTTCATCTACAGTAGCATCATCATATAGGATTAGATTCCTGCATTTTACAATATCTTGTTCTCTAGTTTGTCATTTTAACAATCATAGTGCTTACACAATCTGAGAACCACTGTGATTTGATAAATCCTTGGAGATAGAGAACAATGGGATGGTTTTGAGAATTTCTTGTGTTTCCATTAGATTAATTGTTTGTTTAAATCTCTTAATATAATGTCTTATTGATTGTGTGCTATTTACATATTCACATATTTTACTCACACACATACCTACAGAGATGTGATAAGAGTTATTGTAAGAAAACTCAACCAACTATAAGTACTCTTCCCACTTATACTATTGTTCCATGCAGTACATTTGGAGGAGGTATTTGACTACCTGATTTACCCTCTTCATTTGGCCATCGGTCTGAGGATGATAATTCGAGCTGAAGTTCAACTTGGTTCCCAATGCGGCATTCAAGGTGTCCAAAATATTGAGGTCATCTAGGTGTCTCTATCAGAAATGATAGTCTCTGGCACTCCATGCAAGTGGAAGATCTCTTGGAAAAATTTCTTGTCCAGGGTCAATGATCCATCCTTAAGGTTTCCTAGAATGAGTGCGCCACCTTGGTTAGCTTATCGATCACAACCAAGATGACATCATATCAATTCTTGCTCAAAGGTAACCTTTGTACGAAGTCCATACTGATCACCTACCATTTATACTCAGGTATGTTGTGAGGATATAATAGCCTTGATAGATGTGCATGCTCAACCTTGACTCGCTAGCACTCTAAGCATCTAGCTATGTACTCCACTACATCCTTCTTGAGTGTAGGCCAAAGGTACAAAGTTTTCAATTCTACGATCATCTTAGATACTATGAGGTGTCCTGAATAAGGTTCATTATGAACCTCTTCTAAAACCAACTTCCTTAGCTCTCCAAAAATTGGAATATACATTCTTCTTTGGTATCTCATAATGCCATTTGGTTCATTCTCATACCCATCAAACCAATGATCCGATGGATTCCTACTAGGGAACTCTTCACTCTTTTGTATTGCTCATCCCCTAGCAAATGTTGTACCACTTGTTGTCTCAAATTAGACCTTTTCGAGATCATAGATATCAGATGTCTTCATCTACTAAGAGCATCGACCAATCTATTCTATTTCCCTTTTATGTACTCTATTCTAAAGTCTTACTCACTAAGGAATTCCAACCAACTTATTTTTCGTGCATTAAGGTTTGGTTGAGTAAAAATGTATCTCATTCCCAAGTGGTTTGTCTTGAGCTCAAATGGCTTCCCTAAGAGGTAATGCCTCCACATCTTCAATGCATGAACTATTGCTGCTAATTCTAAATCATGTGGTGCGTAGTTCACCTTGTGTTGTTTAAGCTTTCTCGATTCATATGCTACCACTTGTCCATCTTGCATTAGTAATGCTCCCAATCCCTCTCCTGAAGCATATATGATTACAATGAATCTTCCATTAGGATCAGGGATAGTCAATACTGGTGCTATCATGAGCCTCTCCTTAAAGAGTTGGAATGCCTATTCACACTTCTCGGTCCATTCAAACCTCATTTGCTTTCTTTGGAGTGATGTAATTGGATATGAAATCTAGGAGAACCCTTGTACAAACTTCCTATAATATCTTGCGAGGCCCATGAAGCTATGAAATTATGACACATTCTAAGGCACTAGCCATTCCACAATTTCCTTGATATTTTTTGGGATCTATAGAGAATCCTTCAGCTGAAATAATATGGCCTAAATAGTGCACCCTATCTTGATAAAATTAGCATTTGGATAGCTTCCCAAAGAGTTTTTTTTTTCTCTCAACTGCTATAAAACTATCTTCAAGTGCCTATCATACTCTTCAATAGACTTTGAGTAAACTAATATGTCATCAATGAAGATAAAAAAAAATCATCCAAACAGTCTCTGAACACACTATTCATGAGGTTCATGAAAGTTGCAGGTGCATTGGTCACACCAAAAGGTACCACAGTGAACTCGTAATGCCCGTACCAAGTTCAAAAATTAGTCTTCGGAATATCTTCTTCCTTTATTCTCAACTAATGGTACCCCAACGAGAGATCAATTTTGGAGAATAGTGTCACTCCCTTCATCTAGTCAAACAACTCATCAATCCTTGGGAGTGGATATTGGTTCTTGATGGTCACCTTGTTCAACATCTGATAATCTATACACAGACACAAGGTTCCATCCTTCCTTTTCACAAAGATAATTGGTGCTCCGCAAGGAGACACATTAGTTCTTATGAGCCCTTTGTTGAACAATTCCATTAATTGGGCCTTCAACTCATAGATTTTAGTGGTGGTCATCCGATAAGGTGCTTTGTATTGTGGCTCAGCTCCTAATACAAGGTCAATAGAGAAGTCAAATTTCCATTTCGGTGGTAACTCCATGAGTTCATCAAGGAATACATCTCAGAACTCCTTGAGAATAGGGTATTCATCTAAATACGGTTCCTTGCTATCAGAGTTACTAATATTCACAACATAAATAGCACATCCCTTCTGATGAGCCCTTTTAAGCTGCATAGTAGAGATTTGTGTAAGCTCTAAGGGTCTTTCCATCCCACAAATCTTGATTGGATTCCCATAATCATCCAGAAAATTAACTACCTTATCCTCATAGTTCACTACAACCTTATGCTTGGTTAACCAATTTATTCCCAAAATTACATCATATGAGCCTAAAGGTGCCACATATAGGTTGACTTGGGTTTGGAAGGTTGGAATCTCTAACTCACTGCAAAAGAGATAGGTATCTACCCTTTTCTCTACTCAGTTTCCATATTGGACTATCCATGAGTTTTCCATATATCTAGGTCTAATAGGTATTATGGATATTACTCTAGGATCTATGAAACATTCAATAACTTCGATATCATTTAAAATAGAGATAGTTTGGCCATAGATCTTACCCATCAGTTGTATTGGCGAGGCCCGGTACTCTTCCTACTTGTTATCCACTATAACATGTATCTGATGATGTTGAGACTGCTAATAGTTTCCTTCCCTTCGCGACTTCAACTGTTGCAAACAATTTGAAGCATAATGGTCACCTCCACAAGTGTAGCACCTGTCATGAGGCCCTTTGCAACCTCCTGGCTTATCCTCCCTGAAGCCCTTCTACTTTTGGTCATCCTTACCTTTTTTTTTTTTCCTTCTTGTTCTTTCCACCATTACCGTCTTCACCTTTCTCTTGCAACTCACTTCCCCTCTTGAGATTACAGATCTGATGTTTTTTGTCTCCTTTATGAAACTTCTTGTTCCCAAACCATGACTTAGGGTTTGCATTATTGCGATTATTGGATAGCTACTACAATTTCTACTCTTGTTTGGTGGCCTTTAAGAAAACTTTGATCATGGTGAGAGGGTCATGCATGTCCACTTCTGCTCCAATATGGGGTCTAAGTCCCAGTATGAACTTATGAATATGAAAATGTTTGTCTCCCTGATATTAGGGCACATACTTCAATAGGTTGGTGAACTTTTCCTAGTATTGGGTCATCGTCATGCTCCCCTGAGTTAGGTTTTTCGAATTTTGTCACCTTCTTGTCGAAAAAGAGTTGTGGTAACCATATTTTCCTAAAGGATTGTAGGAAGAGTTCCCAAGTAATCTTAGCAAGCTGAAGATTCCTTTCTGACTTTTCATTGTCCCACCAAGTAGCTACTTCTCCTTAAAGCTAATATGTAGCCCATACCACTTTATTCTAGTCAAATAGGTTGCAAATCCCAAAGTATTTCTCCATCTCAATGATCCATGCATCTAATGGCTTTACCATCAAACTTAGGCAGCATTACTCTTTTGAGATATTTTCCAAGTTCTTCCTTAATTCGACCTTGTGGGCCTTCTCCTAGACCATCATTCTCTTGATTGACTTCTACATTCCCATAAACTCGGTCCTCATGTGCCACTCAAACGTCATGTTCTATATGGTCCATACAAGCCTCTTGGTTGTTCAAAAGCTCTAAGATCTATTCCAATCTCTTGTTTGGTCCATTGTCCAACCCACTACCACCTGTCTCTTACTTGGTGGTCACCATGGTAACTCACACTTGACCTGCATCACATTCCATGTCTATAATGACTTAACACTGGGCTCTATGATTAAATGTTCTTATTCTATTTAATATTACATACACATGCACATATCACTCATTCATCAAGGACATACACATTCATTCACAACAAACATATTTTGGAGTTCTTCATTTGAACACACAAAAAAATATCATCTTGTTTTATTTATAATAAGTGTGGGTCAATAGACCCTTATTTACAAAAGCTTCTTGTTACATTAATCAATTTTCTCGTTATCGGAGAGAGGACACTCCTCTAGGTCCTCATTAGAATTTAAATCAAATTCTTTAGAAGAGGATGGTTGATCATGCAGGATCTCCTTTTCCTTCTTAGTTAATAAGGGTGTGTTTGGTCCACACCCTAGAGGCCAATCTCTAATTTCATAAAGCTTCTTAATCTTAGGTGTTCGCTTCTCCTCAATCTTCTTGCCTCTCTCCAACTTAAGTCATGTGAGGGCTTGAGATAGAGTCTCATCATCAAGAATATTGAGTTGAACCTCAGTCTTAGTGTTTACTTCCATTACAACTTTCTTGTTTGAGCTCCTAACAGTCTTCCCTTTCTTTCTTCCTACCTTAGACCTTCCCATACCTACATTCAATCTAGGTTTGGTCAATTCTCAGGACAACTAAATTTGGTCAAGGCTCAACTATTCCCCTACTCATGACTATGGTAGACTCAAAAATCCTAGAGTTGAACCCTAAGCTTTGATACCAAATGTAATAACCCATTGTAAATTATTACTTAATTATATTATTGCAAATGACAATATGAATATTTAATTTTAAAAATACATAACTTAGTAGCTATTTTCAATCATATCAACACATTAGAACATTGTAAATTATTACTTAATTATATGATTGCAAATGACAATATGAATATTTAATTTTAAAAAGACATAACTAAGTAGCTATTTTCAATCATACAAATGCATTTCTAATTAAAATGAATCAAATATATATATTCAATTTGAATGTCAATTACAATATCCAAATTGACTTGGCTCATAAGGCCACATAGTCAATACAATGTATAAATTTTACATCAAGGTTACTTCAAGGTTACATCCTAGACCAAGATAGTCTTGTAAACATCCAAAGTTTCCTCTTGACGCTCACCTCCACTGGTTGACGAGAACATGGTTGAAGCACTTTACCACCCAATCATGAAGCTTATGCTTCCCTGTAAGTCTTTCAACTTGAAGAATACCTAACCCTACAAAAAAAATTTAGCAAGAGAACAATATGCAAGGTGAAATCTAGTGCATTCCCATACATCAACATGCATCTCTATCTATGAATTAGAAAGATGCAAGATCTATGCTAGGAATGGCAGAGAGTTTTATCACAAAGTCCATACATACATAATGGGATAATTGCTTGGCCAAGCATAAGAATAATGTTGCAACAACAAACAATAGGTTTTGGATAAAGCAGAAACCTATACTCTCTAAACTCCATTTTGGCACCCATCTTGGAAGGTAAATTTCAACAAGTTATCTCATAGCAACTATCTATCCTCTAGCAACATCTACCCTTAGGTGCTCTAGTCTACTTAGGTGTTGTTGTTTTATTCTAACAAGAGAATATTCCTTACTCATATATCTATGGAAAAGTAATTTAATCTACTTAATTCCTCAACTTAAACAAAAATCAGAAAATGATTCAAATGGAATTGATCATTACTTTATCCATTCATTTCAAGCACATGTCATATGATTACATTCAACGTAATTCAGTATTCATTTAAAAATGAATTAAATAGGTAACAAAAGAAGGTATGTCACAAGTATGTGTATGTACGTAGACGAAGGTCTATGTGCATACACATATATGTGCCAACTTAAGTTATTGATTTATGCATACATTCTGAAATAAAACCTATTATATCAAATTTACTTCTAGATACAAATAAGATTATAGATTGCTATGTCTTTTGTCAAAAATACAAGAAGTAGAAGAACTGAGAACAAGTTTGTTGAACAGTTTCTACATACTGATATGTTGTTTGTAACAAAATAAGTTATTTATAGCAAAACCATACTGTTTATAAAAAAATGATGTTGTTTACAGCTAAACATAAACTGTTTATAACAAAACGATGTTGTTTGTAGCTAAACATATACTGCTTATAATAAAACAATGTTGTTTGCAGCTAAACATATACTGTTTATAATAGAACGATGTTTTTTACAGCTAAACATAAACTGATTATAACAAAATGATGTTGTTTGCAACTAAACATATATTGTTTATAACAAAATGATGTTGTTTGCAACTAAAAATATATTGTTTATAACAAAACTATATTGTTTGCAGCTAAACATATACTGTTTATAACAAAACGATGTTGTTTACAACTAAACTTAAAATTGTTTATAACAAAACAATGTTGTTCAAGATGGATTTTACAAGTTTCTAGTGCCATTAAGTTTTGTTAATAGATTTTAGGCTATCCTGTACTACATACAAATAACAAAATATCCATCATTCATGTTTTCAATATATATAAATGATACTATTATCCTCTGAGCAATAAAAGTATAGAATGACATGCTTGTCATTGTGAAACCAAAATAACCATAAAAGTCATGAAACAACCTTTCAGTATTTCTAGGGTTTTAAAAAAGAACCTGTGTTTCCTAATATTTTCAGCAAGAAATAATAATGATCAAGTCACTTGTCGCTCCAAGGAATGACCTTTAGTTAAATGACTATTTTAGTTCTACCTTAAATAATATCAATGGTTGATTTTGAAAAATGCCTTTTAACATGGCTTATATATAAATATATAGCTCGACATGTAAAATTTAATCTATGTTCATTGAAATACATCTTGTCGATCTTACAGATTGATTTGTATAAAGGAAAAATGGAATGTTATCCTCGTTCCTTCATCATTTGAAATGAATGATTTGGACTATGTATTCTACAACTATGATTTTCCATTTCTTAAAGTTTAAAATAAATATGATCTTTACACCCCATGGGTGCAGCATGCAGTATTCGACCTAGCCGATATAAGAATTCAAATACCAAAAGAAGAGAAATAGAGGTAATACAGTCATTCCTTAAGGGAACAATATATGATTTTCTACATCATTTCCAAATAATCACAGTACTTGTAATCAAATATAATGTGATAGCCATAGAGTGGCTAAGAACTCGCATGCAAGGAACTACATTTGTAGTCATTAATAATATGGTATCCTTGCCTTGGCCTTGCTCGGCTAGCAATCCAATAGGGCATAAAAAGGCTCGAGAATATAACATGCAAGGGTGGTCAATAGGCCCTACTTTTCTAAGTTAATAAATCATGGTCGATCTTACACAATATGACTTGCTCTAGAACGACAACATTTGCAGACATGTACTATTTATCATTGATTTTAATAAAATC
>VDFB02254244.1:0-49177 GCA_007258455.2 Sequoia sempervirens | reverse complement strand
GAGCCACAAAGATGGGAACCATGAGTCAAGCCATCTTGGTGGAATGATGCAAACTACTGTGAATTTCATAAAAACAAAGGGCACAAAATAAACGATTGCATGCAGCTGGAACACTTAGTGCAAGATTTGATTGATAACAAGACAATCTTTTTAGGACATCAAATGAACAATGATCATGGACTATTCAAAAATACCTTACCAAATTATGAAAAGGGAGAATATTCTTCTGCAAATAGCAAAGGTAAAAATGTGAACTACATTTATGACACCACCATTCTTCATATTTCTGCAGTTGAAGATAATGGTGCATCTGATACTCAAATTAATGACATCATACCAAGAAATCTGATCACAAATATTGCAGCAACTGATAATTAGATTAATGTCATTAAAATCAAAGAAAACCAAGACTATCAACAAATCAATGTGACAACAAGGGGGCAATCCAAAGTAATATTGAAAGGAGCTACATCTAAAACAACTACCGCCCCTTCAAATTAGTAGAAGATAGTTGATCAATTGCAAAAAATTCCAGCTCAAATATCAATATTGGAACTCATTAAAATTTCACTAGCCCACAAGGATATTTTGGAACAAGCTCTTGTAGCTACCACGGTACCCAATAATCTGGAAGTTGATCAATTATAGGTTATGGTGGGACACTTGACCACACCTCACTTCCTATCATTTTCTAAAAATGATGACGTATCACTCACCCATCCCCACAATGTTTCCCTTCACATTGAGGTTTTAATTCACAAACACCGTGTTAAACGTGTTCTAATAGATGGCGGAGTTGGTTTAAATATTCTCACTTTAAAACTTATTCGTGCACTGGGATATTCTAAAAATTCTATTGATGCTAGAGGGAAGATCACAATAAAAGCCTATGATGAAGAAGAGATATCCTCCAATGGATTGATCATGTTACCTATACAAGTGGGACCAATTGTGAAGAATATAGTTTACCAAGTGTTAGAAAAAGAGTTGACATATAATATACTTTTGGGACACCCTTGGATTCACGAAATGCAAGCAGTGCCTTCAACGTATCATCAGTGCTTGAAATTCCTTGTCAATGGACAAGAAGTCACTATTTCAGCTGATTACAATAACCCTCAATATTGTAACATGCTCAAAATAGCTCAAAAAACTTTTGTCCCACATAACATAGAACCAAACACTCCTAGTTCTCCAAACAATGAAAGGAAACTAAATGTTGTATCAAAATGGGTTGAGAAAAAGGACCACTCAAAAGATAAAGGTGTTGCTGATTTTACTCCATCAAATAATGAAGGTCAAATAGATACTCTATCAAAGAAATTTGAGAAAAAGATCCACTTAAAAGACAAAGGCATGGGAGAATATTCAATGGAGAAATGTTTGGGTCTTTCACAATTGTTGCCTTCTCTAAGAACATATGGACAAACATCAACATCAAAACAACAATCCTCACAACCAACCACAGTCTTTGATGGAAGATTTGTAAAGGTAGGAACTTTAGTTGATGAATCCAAAGATAAGGCCATCCTCAATTGGCTATACAAAGATGAGGAAGCATCTACCTCAGCAAACATTAGCATACAAATAGATCAATATGGAAAAGGGAAAAAAATCTTAGAGAAGATGGGGTATGAAGGATAAGGACCTATTGGAAAAATAAAAGAAGGCATTGTAGAACCAATCCAACCCCTCACACTTCATTCAAAGGACAAAACAGAACTAGGCTACACAGAAGAGACAAAAGAAGAACTCACTCATAGAGTTGTTGAAAGAATCCTTCAAATGTGAGATAGTTCTAAAATAGATTCCAATGAATATGAGTGGGATGCTTTATCTGAAATATCATATGAGGACAAACAAATTGATGTAATAAAGGAGTATGCACCTACAAGTACGGAGGGACAAGGCTCAGGGACTAGACCCCTTGTATTTGGATCACGGAATATTGATGACTCAAGTGAGGATGAACAGATATCGAGCAAGATAGATGACTTGGAGGAGAGTAATATCATAGACCTCTACATCGCTATCAAAAAATTTGATAACATTGCTATCAAAACCCTCATAGCCATTGACCTTATCCAAACTGATGACCTTTTACCCTTAGTACACCCTGAACTTATCAACTGGGAACCAACTGAACCTATCAATATACCTATCTTTGCAAATGATGATGTCATCATTAACTTCCTTTGTTCTAACAAACCTAACACAAGTTCCAATCATAAATCTCATAACGAAGCTTCAATTCAGGAGGGTGCCAAATCTCCTAGTTGCAAAATTGAAATTATGAAAATGGATCTAATGGTGAAAACCTTTTAATGGTAGTATTAGATCTCAAAAAGTAAAAATCAAGAATGCATCTAATGGTGAAAACCTCTCTGAGGCACTGAAGGAAGGGATATTTGAAACTCTTCCAAAACACTATCATGAGATATCATCAGTGTTGGGGGATCCTACACAGTCTATCAATTTTGGTATAGTAGAAAAAGAAAAAACTCTACATCTGGCAACATCCATGACTGAACAAGAAAAGCCTGAGTTCACCAAGTTCTTTGAAGAATGATAAATCAACTTTGCTTGGTCTTACTTTGATATGCTAGGTTTAGACCCAGATATCCTAATGCATCACTTATCTCTACCATCTAGAGTGAAACCTATGAAGCAAAAACTAAGGAAAATGCATCCACATATCGCCTTGTTGGTAAAAGCAGAATTGAAGAAATTGTTAGACATGTGATTCATTTGATCTATTGATTATACTGAGTGGATTTCTAATAATGTGCCTATTTCTAAACTAGATAGCAACATCAGAATATGTACTGACTTCAGAGATCTCAACAAGGCATGTCTAAAGGATGATTTTCCTTTTCCAAACATTGACATCATTGTAGAATTGACAATAGGACACACCATGTTATCACTAATGGATAAATTTTCAAGTTACAATCAAATCAAAATAGCACCAGAAGGTCAAGAGAAAACAATGTTCACATGACCATGGGGAATATTTTGTTGCAATGTCGTGCCTTTTGGTTTGAAGAACATGGGGGCCACTTATCAGTGATCAATGACCACCATTTTCCATGACATGATGCACACTTTCATGGAGGATTACGTGGATGACCTATTGGAGAAATATTTCACTAGAGAAGGACATCTAGAAATCCTAGACAATTTTTTTACCAAATTAGAGAAGTTCAATGTCAGATTAAATCCTAAGAAATGTGTGTTTGGTGTGACATCAACGAAGCTTCTAGGATACATAGTTTCAGAGAAGGGTATTGAAATGGATCACTCCAAGTTCAAGGCCATAATGGAGATGCCACCACCTAAGAATATCAGCAAGCTACTGTCTCTACATGGAAGGCTTCAGTCCATACGAAGATTCATCTCTCAATTGGTCGACAAGACTAATCCGTTTAATCACCTATTGCACAACAATGTTCCATTCAGATGGGATGAGAAATGTGAAGCTTCTTTTATTCAACTAAAACAATATATGTTGTCTCCACCCATATTGATGCCACCAACAGAAGGAAAATCATTATTACTTTAGATAGCAACAACTAAAATTTCTTTGGGTATTCTATTAGCACAGGAAGATTCTGAGGGAAAAGAAAGGGCTATCTATTATATCAGTAGAACATTAAATGGATATGAAATCAACTATACCTTCATTGAAAAGGCTTGTTTGGTGGTAGTATTTTCTACTCAACAGCTACGGAATTACATGTTAACCCACACTGTAAAACTCATAGCAAAGATCGATCCACTAAGGTATTTACTCAACAAGGTTGCACTAATAGGAAGACTAGCCAAGTGGGTAATGATCTTGAATGAATTTGATATCCAATATGTAGATTGAAGAGCCATCAAGGGTCAGGTGATAGTCGATCAGTTAGCTAACACACCACTACAAGATGATCATCCATTGAGCATTGAGTTTCCTGATTCAAATGTCCTTACCATGACAGCACAATAGTGGATGCTATATTTTGATGGGTCCTACACGCAATGTGGGTCAGGTGTTGGAATCCTGTTTGTCACACCTCAAGGACATACCATCCCAAAATCCTACAAACTCATGCTTCCTTGCACAAATAATGTAGTTGAATATGAGGCATTAAGAATCGACATTAAAGTGGCAGTCGAACGGAAGATCACAGAGCTGCAAGTGTATGGAGATTCAAAACTAGTCATTAATCAGGTGAATGGTTTTTATCAGATGAAAGATGAGAAGTTGATTCCATATAAGAAAATGGTGGATGATTTCAAAAATTACTTTGTTGAAATAAAATTTGAATAGATTCCAAGAGCATATAACAAAGTTGTTGATGCTATGGCAACAATTGCTTCCCTTCCACAAATACTAGAAAAGTGAGGTCGTTATGAGTTTATGGTGGAACAAGTGTCTAATCCTATTTATGATAATCCCAAATCCCAAACCATATGCCACCTTGTTGAAATTGAATCCTCAATTTATGGTAAGATCTATGTTTACCTAAAATATAATACCCTTCCACTCGATTTGTCCTAAAACCAGAAATGAAACTTCATCTGCCAAGCAGCATGACATACCCTGATTGTTGACATACTTTACCATCAAGGTCTTGATGGTACTCTCCTTCGGTGTCTATAACATAATGAATTTGAGACGGCCTTATGTGAGGTTCATGAAGGTATCTGTGGAACTCATTCAAGTGGACTAACTCTCGCTAAGAAACTTCTACATTTGGGGTATTAGTGGCCAAATATGGAGGAGTCTTTTTAGTTTATTAAGAAGTGCCAAAAATGTCAAATCCATGGTAACCTCATACATGCACCAGCACAGGAATTGTAACCATTCACATCAACATGGACTTTCTATCAGTGGGGATTGAATATTGTAGGAAATATTCATCTATCTTCATCCAATGGACACAAATTCATCATCACAGCCATAGAGTATTTTACAAAATGGATTGAAGTTGTTTCCTTGACAACAATCACTAGAAAATAGATTTCTTCTTTCATCCTAAATTACAGCTTCTGTCAGTATGGAATTCCTCAGTCCATTGTCATAGACAATGGTAGACCTTTCAAGAATCAAGATGTCCAAGAACTGTGTGAGAAGTTTCATATCCAACATCATTTTTCAACACCATACTATCCTCAATGGAATGGCCAAGCAGAGGCCTCAAAAAAAACTATTTTGAAAATGTTAAAGAAAACAGTCAATGATGTTGGATGTGATTAGCACATTCAACTAAACCCTGTGCTATGGGAATACCGAACCATCATCTATACACCTAAAAGAGCTACACCATATGCCTTGGTGTATGGATTAGATGTCATTCTACCTATTGAGGTTGAACTACCATCACTCTATGTGTCATTAAAGGGAATCATTTCGGATGAGGATTTTTGAGTGTCTAGACTTCAGGAGCTGGAACTGTTGGATGAACGTCGTCAAAAGTGGTGGATCATTTGAAAGCCTATCAACAAGGGATGTCTAGGAGTTATAATCATAGAGTAAAACCTAGAGAATTTCAAGTTGGAAACTTAGTCTTAAAAGAGAATCCTCAAAATCAATAGGATAGAGAGAAGAAAGGGAAGTTTGAACCTAACTGGCTAGGTCCCTTTGTCGTCATATCAGTCTATGGATCTGGAGCCTATCAGTTGTCTACACTGGAAGGGAATTTTTTTAATGAACCTATCAATAGTCTCCATCTCAAGAATTTCTACACCTGAATCATCCAGTGCACAATTAAAGTCCTGAAAAATAGATAGAAAACAAAAAAATCAGATTAACCTTGATTAATTTAATCTCTTCTCATGTCCCATCCTCTAGATTTTGCAACTTGCACATGAAAATAGATTTAATTCATTTATTAAATCTCTATTTTCTCTCAAAGGAATAATAAAGGAATATTCCCTCAAGTTTGAATTCAAAATCCAAGTGGACTTTGTCCTTCCAACAAGGCATTTACTCCACCTAGAAAGTCCTTTTTCCTTGAGCCAAGTGGAATTCAATGCACCTTCTTTCCCTCTTACATGTCATTTCAACAATTTCAAAATTCAAATATATGCATTTATTGACACATTCTTCAAAACTTGCACATCCTCCATCCACTCACATATTGACAAGTGACACTTTGTCATTGGTTAATTCTTAGTCCCACATTGCTCTATTTTGGACATCTCCTCAACTTGACATTCTATAAATAGGAGGCTCTATTCCTCAATTGATCATCCACAACTTGAGTAAACTTACTATACTCAAATTCATAGCAATCTTCATCCATATTATTGAGTTTTATAGCTAGGTTATGTAGATTTTGTTTTGGAGCACTCATCAATCTTCAACAAAGTGGATCACAATCTTCATCAAATCATCAAAGCTAGCATTGTAGTTGGGAAAGGGCCAATTTTCACATCAAGTTGGCACCAACTCCTTCAAGAGATCAAGATTTTGCTTTGTTTTAGAATAGGATTTGATATTTTAGTTTTAAGTTTGTTGTGTTCTTCATGTTATTCCTTTTCTCTCACATTCAAATGGATTTCTTGAGGGATCTATATTCTAACTTGAATTTAACCTTATTAATGTGTTGTTTGTTGTGTTCTTCTAGGTATGGGATCTAGGTTCACATTTTGACACTAGAAAGAGGGCCAACCAGGAGATCAAATCACATTTTTTTTAAAAAAATTCATGCTTTTTGTGTGTTTACAGAAAACTCCACCGTTGGAAGCTTAACATCGCTATTTAGCATTGCTAATAATTCAACGTCGCCATATAGCACTGATATGAAGTTAAAACGATGATACTTCAGACTTCCTACCCAGAATTCAAATTTTTAAATAGAACCGCTGACGCTTTTTGGCTCGCTAGAATCTTTTCAAAATCCAAACTACACCGCTGATCAAAATAGCGACGCCTTCATGTTCACTAGTCTGGCTACAGAGCGACACTAACTGGTAAGCATCGCTATACATCACCGTTGGTGACTTCAAACTATGATGCCTTCATGGATTGCACCGCTAGAGGGAATTAAAAATTGAAAATTTATTTCTAACATGTGTTTTTTATCAAATTCTAGTTATTTGGCATGTTTTCTGCTTTCTTGACCTTTGTTTTTGCATAATCTAACTAATTTTCCTGTAGGATTGGATTGGTCAAGGGTGAAGAAAAAGATAAGCATGATGACCTCATCTCATGATACCAAGTTTTTTTATACACTCTAGTGTTTGTTCAACACCTTTAGAGGATTCACTATTCCTCTTAAGGAAAATTTGCTATCTTTCACACTTAGGACTTACTAGTTTTACTTTGGGCTCTAAAAAGAACTTTTTAAATTCTTGTTACAAAGGTAGCTTAAAATGAACTTTAGGACACAAACTCACTAGATTTTGTTTGGGATTAATAATTGAACAAGTCAAATTCCACATTTGATTTGGTGCTTAAAAAGAAGTCATTTATTGCTTTGAGGGTTTTAAAAAAAGAACATGTGCTACTTTATTTTTGTGATTGCTTACTTAAACTAACATCATCAAAAAGGATGTATGCACTTCTCTCATGCTTCACAGTGATCTTGAGAATCAAAAGTCCTTTTTTGTGATCTTAGGGTGGGATAAAGTGATCACCTCCACATTTCATTTTGGGGATTAAAATTGAACAAAACATTGTGCAAGTGTGAGTAAACCTATTGCATGTGTTTTCCCTTTGTTTCTAAATGAAGGTTGATCAAACTATGAATATGTTTGCTCACTTTTTTTTTATCTTAGAGGGCATACCTTGGGGAAAGTACTCACCCAAGGGAACAACTCAACTGGTAACACTCTAAAGCCAAGAGTATTTCCAGTCAGGATATAAATGTGGGTATTGGAATAAATGCCAGTATCACAGGTTGGCTCTGACGAGAAGGGTAGCAATGGTCTCTCACCACGTTGGGTCAACTCCTAAGAATGGAAAGTCTGAATTAAAAACCTTGTTGTAGAAAGGCCAAAATCCCTATCTATTTTTTGGTGCAAGAACAGTCGTTCTGAAGCCGCCCCACACTTCTACGATCTTTAGTAGAAATGGAAAGCATGCCATGGGAGGTTCATGGGTGTTGATGCTTGGTTGCCCCATATAAGTGAGTGCCATGGAGGGGATCCAGTGGGGTCAAGCATCTAACCATTTTCTAAATATAAGCGTAGCTAGACTTGTCCAAGTGGGGACTCAAAAAATATAGTCTTTAATATACATAAGGTTGTGGTTGTTCTTGGTTACAAAACACTTTGCTTGTTCGAAAACATTTGGAAACAAACATTTAACATCATCATCAAAATTTCAAACCCTTTAGGAGGAAAATACAATTGACCAAATTCATGTGTTATTGCTTTCCCTTGGGATTTTATCTTTAGAGGTTTCTAAACACTTGGATTTACATCTCAATTTTCCTACTAAAGTTAAACAATAGGTAACCCTTGCCTTGACTTCATCAAAATTCCACATAACATACTTTGTGGGATTCAAAGAAATTGAGACATTGGACATCTAGTTTGGAAATCTAATCAAAGAAGTGTTTGTGGTAAAACAAAATCACTAAGCAAAGATAACAAAATTGTCTCTCACATGTGTTAATTCCTCATGATTTCCAAGAAAGTCAAAATACCAAAATGAAAGTCCTTGACCCAAAGTTCAAAATTTAGGAGTCACACTCGAAAGGTCATCAAGAAATGCATTAGGAAGTGCAATCAAAAGAAACATATCAAAATAAGCAAAAAATTCACAAGGTTCTATAGACTCATTCCTTTGAACAATCTGGAAATGTATGATCAGTTTGAACCACTTCTTAGTTATAGAGGTCCTTAGAAGTATCATATGTTCTTCAATATCGAGGTCTAGTAAACAAGTGTCTTTTTAGGGACATCCTAGGATCAAAATCAAACATTCATCCATCTTTGAACATCAAAACCAAAATCATCTCATCAACTCTTTGAAAATCTTGGAAAAATCCTTCATGTTAAACTTTAGGCAAATCATTTGAAACCAATCCAAAATCACTTTGTTTGATTGAATGTGTGTAGATGCATCCTTCTCCACATATTTGATCAAAATACCAAACCTTGTGAACAAATTCATCCCTTGATAACATCCAACATCTTGGGATTTAGGAGTTCATTATCAATACCATCTTGTTTGGATAGGAGTGTTTAGATGAATCCTTCTTCTCACACCTAGAAAAATTAGCATCTTGTGAATGATTTAACTCTAGGACAACATCCAACCTCTCAGAGTTTATGATTCCACCAAAATCCAAATCCAAAACAAATCAATCCCAAATCAATTCCTAAAGTTTAACATACCCTTCAAAATTTTCTCAAGAGTTCCAATCATCCATCAAACATCCATCTAACATCCATATCATTATCACCCTTTGATCCTTAAATCATTCTAAAAATTTCTCCTTGTGTACCTAAAGATATATTAATCCAAAAAATTAGAGATTCATCTCCCATATTCTTGAAAAAATTGATCCCTATTTTATGGTGCAGACTAGATCTCAACACAAGAAGAACATGGAAGCCAACAAAGAAACACCCACTTCAAGTGACCTAAGCCAAAGAAACTCCGAAATGAATCCCATTGAATCAAGCAATCCTTTAACCAACTTTCCTTCATCATCAAAAAATCCACAAGAGGAAACCCAAGAAGAGGATCTTACCTTTGGGATGTCACATGAGGAAATCATCGAAATGGTTCAAAATCCAAAGAATCATAAGATTATCAATATCATGATGAGGCTCAACCCCTCACTATACATGCTTGAATTAGCAAAGCAAGGGGCTAAAATACCTTCTGATTTCGATGTGAGCACTATTGTGGAACCATATTTTTGGATCACACCCCCAATCTCATCCACCTTCCCCATTTCATCTACACCCCCATCCCAAAGTATCACTCAAAACATCTCATAAATCACACCATCCTTTGCTCCAACTCATCCCAGTGTTAGTAAGGGAAGTGCATTTCTCAATGCCATACAAACACACCCCCTTGTAAACAATTAGGATTTGGATGCAAACACCATCTTGGGAAAAAACATACCCCAAAACCCATTACATACATATGTCCCTCTCACTTTTCATGATTCCAATGACCCATCATCATCATTCTTTCGCACAACACCCAAAACCTCTCTCCCCATAACCTCACAAGGAGAAGGTGACATGTTCAGACCAGGGGGCATTTTCAACACTACACCATTTCCAAAAGAGATCACATCCCTCACATTTTCACCACTTCTTGGCTTAGGACTTCCCCCTTTACCAAGTATCAATCAAAATCAAACCAACATCCTGAACACCAATCAAAGCATCATGCCAAACTCTCAAAACTTGTCATCGACATCGCAATAACAGATGACAACTATCCCAATGATGCAAACCACCACCACCACATCATCAACCACCCCCCTAACATCTCAAAACATGGTCTCTCAAAGACCAACCACATCGATCGCACTATCCACTACTCGAAACCCAACCATCAACACAACAACACCTATCACCACCACAAAAAACACCATTCCAAATCCACCTCCACTGCCACCACCACCAAGCTCTAATACATCAAATCAATACAACATTGCATTGCAAGCTGCTCAACAAGCTGCATATCAAAAGGAATTCCTACAAGTACAAAAATAAAAAGTCACGCAATTAGCTTCTCAACAAGCTGCACAACTAGCTGCTCAGCAAGCCGCTCAAGCAACACAAGATTCTCAAGCAGCCCAAGCCGCATTACAGGCACAACAAGCACAATAGGCTACTCAAGACCAAATCTTATTGCAACAACAACAAGAAGCAGCACAAGCCCAGGAAAAATCCCAAGCACAAGCCCAAGCATAGGAACAAGCACAATCCCAAGCACAAGCTCAATCACAAGTGGCACAAGCCCATGCACAAGCTCAAGCTCAAGCTCAGGTGCATGCCCAATATCATGCACAAAAAGCACAAGCACAAGCATAATATCTTGCACAAAAACAAGTAGCACAACAACAAGAATATCAACAAGCAGTAAAACAATACCAAGAGCAGCAAGAAGCAACACAATTAGCAGCTCAACAACAAGCATTGTTGGAACAACAATAACAACAGGCTCAACAATAGGCAATCCTGGCACAACAACAACAAGACCAACAACAAGCATTGTTTATACAACAAGTGCAAGCATACATGGCTCAGTAGAATGTGCAGATACCATCAAACAAAACACCAAACAACCCACCCATCCAACCAACAATCAAACCACCTCAAAACACCTTCATCCCACCACCTAATCTACAAAATGATGTGACATCACAAATCAGGTTGCTCTTGCAACAAGTACTCAACCTTCAATTAGGGTGAACCACAAAAACATCTAGTAACTTGTGTCCTTATCCATTCAATAAGAGCCTTGTGATGAAACCATTCCTAAAGGGATTTGAGATCCCCAAGTTTGATAAATATTGTGGGATGGGAAACCCTGAGAATCACATCAGGGAATTCCATGTCCATTGCATGGAAGTTGCATATGACAATACCTATTGATGCGGCTATTTCCTAGAAGTTTGGCTGGCCCCACCATGGAATGGTTCTCTTGCCTACCCACAGGCATCAAGACATTCCAAGAAATCATAGACACATTCATCAAAAACTACGCATGTAATATTACCATGGATGTTAGTCTAGAGGAACTCTCAGCTCTGAAACAAGGTAAGAATGAATCATTTGCTTCATTCCTACAACGATGGTGATCCAAGGCCAATCAGAGAAAATGGGTCATGCTCGATGAACAACAAGTGTGCACTATCATATCCAACCTTGATGGCCTCTTGGCATTCCATCTCAAAGTCCAAGGGAGCACCACGTACGACCAGTTGATTTCCAAGGTGCTTAGTATCAAACGGGCCCTTATAATACAACCTGGAGGATCAACTACATATCCTAAATAGCAGAACAATCTCCCATCCACAAGTTACAATGACAAACCTCGTACATGGGCAAGGAACAAAAATGTCACAAACGATGGTGTGGTTGATGCCAAAGTCGTAATCAGTGCTCCAAGGAAAAACACCCAAACCTACCAACAACCACAAAACAATGATCGTAACAACACTCAAACCAATGTGGTATCACAACACCAACCAAAAAACAATCAAGCAATCAACAACATCAATGATCAAAGGGGACCACCCCAGTGGAACAAGAATTCCCCCAAACGGAAGTGCACCGCTCTTGGGGAACCACTCGAAGTCATCATGAAGAAACTGATAAATGAAAACCTCATCAAGATTCCAATGTATGAGAACTACCAAGAACCAGATGTTAAACCTCCTTGGTATAATGAAAATCAGCTCTACGACTTCCACAAAATCAAAGGAAACATGACTAACAGTTGTATGAGGTTAAAGAACTTAATACAAGACCTCATTGTTCAAAGAATCATAAATGTGGAATAGCCAACAGGAAACCAGAACCTAAAAATATACATGAATCTAATGCCTAACCATAACAATAAAGGGAACAATAACACTGATAAGGGGAAAGGCACCTTCAAAAATGTGAATCATGTGTATGAAGTTGTCATCGCTTCCCTAGATGAACACTGTGCAGTAATCACTATCAAAGGAGCTCAGGCTGATTATGGAGTCACCACAAGAGGCAAAAAAGTTACTATCACAAGATCATCTCAACCAAATAGAACTTTCATGTCCAATTTGAGATCTGTTCCCAATGGTTACAATGTCCTTGATCAGCTAAAAAGAATGCCAACACAAATATCCATCATGGAGTTATTAAAAATCTCATCCACCCACAAGAAAATCCTTGAGGAAGCATTGGCTTCATTCACTATCCACATAGATCTTGATGGGGAAAAGTTCCAAGCTATGGTCAGAAACATCATTACCCTGAATCTCCTTACATTCTCTGACCAATATTTTCCCGCTCAACCATCTTATAACCACACACTCCATTTAGAGGTCCTAGTGCAGAAAAGTAAAGTCAAGCGAGTCTTGGTGGATGGAGGTGCAGGCTTGAATATTTGCTCCCTCAAGCTCATTAAGAAGTTAAAAATCTCAAAGGATTCCATCAACAAAGGAAAAGGTATCATAATTAGAGCATATGATGATCAAGAAAGAGTGTCCCAAGGCACAATCTGAATCCCTATTCAAGTGGGGCCAGCTATCATGGAAACTACCTGTCAGGTCCTAGATCTTGACTTTCCTTATAACATTCTCCTAGGACGTCCATGGATTCATGCAATCCAAGCAGTAGCATCAACCTTCCATCAATGTGTCAAATTCACATATGAAGGACAAGAGGTCACCATCCATGGAGATCCTGAACCATTCTCCTACTGCAAAAGCCTTGAGGAAAAATACTACAAAATATCTCAAGTACCTAAAAATGATGAAGGCCCATCCACACCGTACATTGATCCAACCACTCTTGCATCCACTTCTGTGACAGAGACACTCGCCACTCCAGCCATTCCCACCATCTTTGATATCAAAGTCATCATCTAGGATAATGGTTGCAAAAATTATACAATTCCCAAGAATTCTTTTGTTGTAGGAGAGTTACCACAATCTCCCAGATCAAGAGGACGTCTGCAATCAAACGAGGCTTCAACATTCCAAACATCCACTGAAGACTATCCCAACTTCAAAAGTTGGGGAGATCTTGGTTGAGAAGTCATAGAGGATGACCCATCTCATCTCCTATACCAAGATAATAGGCCAGCAACTGATCTACCAATGGACGACAAAAGAAAAGGTTTGCAAATGATGCTTGCAATGGGCTATGACAGAAACCAGAGACTTGGACAAAACAACAATGAGCTTATAATACCCCTCATTCCTGAGATGCAAATGAGAAATTTTGGCCTCAGATGTACCCCTTTGAGTGTAACCATACGTGGATGAGGCCCCCTAGTTAAAGCAGTCAAGACTCATTGTGAACCAACGTCAGTTCAACTTTGCTTACCTGTATCCATTGGCCGCATCATAGATAATTTCACTTTTGACATAACTGACATCTATAGTAGTAGTGATGATGAGGATCCCATAACCAACCTACCTAGGCTCTTCGAGGATACCACCCTTCTCATGATTAGCACCTTATCCTTTGAATCAAACCATCAAAACCATGAAATATGCCTCGTTTACCCCCAACTGATCGATTATGACCAACGAGGACCACCAATTCTTGAAACATTCAAAAATGATGAGGTTCTCTCAGAATTCATGGTACTACGGGATGATATTCCATGTGGGGATCACAAAGAAGGATTCATCATTGAGCTAGATACACATGCATACTATGGGGAAATGATTGAATCCCTCAGTCGCAAAAGTGAAAAACTAAAAAATAATCTCTAGGTCTTTGAGTGAAAACCACACTGTGGCACTCTCCGACCCAAAAAAATTAAAAAGAAAGAACACATCCAATGGTGAAAACCTCTCTGAGGCACCCGAGGATGGGGGATTCAATCTTCCTTTCAGAGCCCTTCATCAGGAAAAATCAGCGGTCTTAGCAAAAAAATGCAATCCAATTAATCTAGGAACAGAGCAAACACCACACATCACATTCTATGCGGAATCATTACTATCAGAGGAACAATAGCTCCTAGCAGCTTTCTTGAGAGAGAGATAGGTAAACGTTGCATGGAGCTATGCTAACAAGCCAGGGCTCAATCCATAAATTGTAGTTCATCACCTAGTAGTATACTCTGAAGCAAACCTCATTAGACAAAAGCTCAGGAAAATGCACCCTTAGATCGCCCTGCTAGTCAAAATGGAACTAAAGAAGCTATTGGATGCAAGATTCATTTGACCAATAGACTATCTAGAATGGGTGTCAAACCTGGTACCTGTCTCAAAACCCAATGGGGGCATCAGAATCTGCATAGATTTCAGGGACTTAAACAAAGCATGTCCAAAAGACAATTTCTTGTTGCCCAACATTGACATGATTGTAGACATGATGGCAGGACACGAAATGCTTTCCTTGATGGACAGTTTCTAGGGATACAACCAGATAATGATTGCTAAAGAAGACCAACACAAAACGGCCTTCACTTGTCCATGGGGGACTAACTGCTAGAATATGATGCCATTCGGCTTGAAAAATGCAAGAGCAACATACCAAAGAGCCATGCCATTAATCTTCCATGACATGATCCATAAAACTATCGAATATTATGTCGATGACATACTAGCCAAATCTAGAAAGATGAAGGATCACATAGCAACTTTGAGCACTATTTTTGATAGGTTGGAGGAATACAAGGTCCGATTAAATCCAAAGAAGTGCGTCTTCGGTGTACGATCAGGAAATTTGCATGGATACATAGTGTCAATGAGAGGTATTGAGGTAGATCCAAAAAAATTAAAAGCAATCCTTGATATGGAGGCACCCAAAACATTGAAACAATTAAGAGGTCTACAAGGTAGGCTTCAGTCCATCCGAAGGTTCATAGCACAACTGGAAGATAAACAAAATCCATACTCTCACCTACGTCACAAAGGAGTAGAGTACAAGTGGGATAACAAGTGTGAAGAATCCTTCAATAAGATCAAAGAATATCTACTTACACCACCAGTCATCATGCCACCAATCCCAAGAAAGCCATTAATTCTTTATGTATCAGCAACAACAACAACCCTTGGAGCTCTTCTAGCTCAACACGATGAAAATGGGACAGAAAGGTCCATCTATTATATCAACAGAAAAATGGTTGGGCATGAGTTAAACTACTCATTCTTTGAAAAAGCATGTCTAGCAGTAGTGTTTGCTTCACATAAATTTAGACATTACATGCTGGCACACAAAATAAAACTCATCTCCAAGATTGACCCTCTCAAGTACTTATTGTCAAAAGAAATGCTCACTTGAAGGATGGCTAAATGGGTCATGATATTATCAGAGTATGACATTGAATATGTGGAACAAAAAGCAATCAAATTTTAGGTAATCACAGATCAACTTGCAGAAGCACCAATCTATTCAGAAAATCCTCTCATCTTAGAGTTTCCAGATGAATCCATCTTCAATCTCAACATAGCCAACCACTGGAAACTTTACTTTGATAGTTCATACATGCAACATGGATCAGGAGCCGGTGTCTTCTTTATCACCCCACAAGGAGACTACATACCAAGATCATATAAATTAGCATTCCCCTGCACCAACAACATTGCAGAATACGAGGCTTTAACCATAGGTCTCAGAATAGCAGTGCAGTGGCACATCATGGCCCTCAAACTATATGGAGACTCCCAGCTGATAATAAACCAAGTGAACGGTGAGTACTAGACTAAGGATGATAAGCTCACCCCATACAAGAAATTGGTGGAGACTATCAAAGAATCCTTCATCGAGATCACATTCGAGCAAATTCCCAGAGAAAACAATAGAGCTGCAATGCCATGGCAACAATTGGATCCTTATTGGAAATCCCTAGCAACGTTCTAAAACATGAATTCTTGGTACAATAGCTTCTCGTACCCGCATTCGAGGTACTAGAGTCAGAATTTGTGTGCAAAATCGTTGGTCCCGGTGATCCCTGGTACCATGACATTTATACTAACCTACAAATAGGTGTCTTACCGACTGACTTACCCTCAAGCTTAAAAATAACTTTTATTAAAAAATCCTCTAGGTTTGTCATCCTAGGAAATACCTTATACCGTAGAAGCATAGAGGGAACCTTATTGCATTGCCTTAATACTGATGAAGCCTTGACTGCTTTAACTGAGGTGCACAATGGGATTTGTGGCTCACACTCGAGTGGAATGACCTTGGCCAAGAAATTGCTGAGGATGGGGTATTATTGGCCCACTATGGAGAAAAAGGCACATGACTATGTCAAAAGGTGCCTACAATGTCAGTAGCATGGGGACCTCATCCATGCTCCAACTTAAGAGCTCCATCCTATTGTTACACCATGGCCCTTCTCAAAGTGGGGGCTCGATCTCATCAGAAAAATCACTCCCACTTCAACTAATGGCCACAAGTTCATCATAACCTCCACTGAGTACTTTACCAAGTGGGTGGAAGCCATACCCATGACATATATAACCATGAAGCAGATATCAAAGTTCATCCTGAACTATCTCATTTTCCGCTACGATGTCCCACAAGCCATTATCTCAGATAATGGGACATCATTTAAGAATCACGATGTTTGTGACTTGTGTGAAAAATTCAAAATCCAACATCGCTTCTCCACCCCATACTATCCCCAAGGCAATGGCCAAGAAGAAGCCACAAATAAAACCATTTTGAAAATCCTCAAGAAAACAGTCAATGATGCAGGTCATGACTGGCATCTGTAACTCAATCCCACCCTCTGGGCCTACCGAACCAGCATCCACACACCCACCGGCACCACCCCCTTTTCCCTGGTCTACAGATTAGAAGTAGTACTCCCCATTGAGATTGATCTCTCGTCACTAAGAATATCATAGCAAAACCTCATCATAGATGAAGAGTACCGAGTATCAAGACTGAATGAGCTAGAGCTACTAGATGAGTGGTGTATAGATGCTTTAAATCATTTGAAAGTCTATCAGAATAGACTCAAGAGGAGCTATAACAAGAAAATCAGAAGTAGGACTTTCCAAGTTGGAGAACTGATACTAAAGGAAAATCAGAAGAACATCCCAAATCCAAACAATAAAGGAAAATTTGAACCCAATTGGTTGGGACCATTTTTTATCACAGCAAGCTATAGGTCAGGGGCATATCAATTATCAACACCTGAAGTGGAACCTCTGCAGGAGCCTATGAATAGCTCCCATCTCAAAAAAAATTTATGATTAATCTTTCAAGGTATAGAACCAAAAAAATCCAAAAAAATCCAAAAAATGTCCTGAAAAAATGGTTACCTTGATGAAAACCTGGCAAGCAGGCGTCTTGGTGACAACAAAAAAATCCAAAAAAAAAAAAAATCAGAAAAAGGATAAAAAACACTAAAGATAAAAATCGTCCTCTGGTAAAAACCACTTCGGTGGCACTTTGGACAAGTACCTTGGTGAAAACCTGGCAAACAGGCGCCTTGTGTAAATAAGCACTTTCCATCCAATAGGATCTTTATGGCTTGTTCTGCATCATCCATCTCATTCAAATCTCCATCCATCACCCATCTATTTGGTATCTGCATCATAGCTTGGTCTTGTGTTCATATCATGATCCCTCCTAGTACTACTCAGCCCATCCTCAAAGTCAGTGTGTCTTGCCTTTATCAGAGTAGTCTATTGCATCAAGCTAGGGGCATGTTCTCATCGGATTGGATTCGTGTATATTCTTGAAGTCCTAAAATCTCAGAAAATCCAAAAACATCAGAAAATCAGAAAATCCAAAAACATTCAAAACATATCAAAATCCCAAAAATAGGTCAAAAAGTCAAAAAAATAAAAAACAGAGTCGTCTTATCAAACTACGAGTCTCTGAGCCTTGAACGTAGGAAAGGTTGATCTTTGATCATCCCCCGAGACACTTAGGTTAGTCCTTTAGGCATCATTCATAATAAATTGATATTTCATCATGTATATCTTCATCTGTAAATCGGTCAAGTCGACAGTCAAACTATGTGGTCTCTACATGTATAAATAAGAAAGAATAATTTGTTGATCAGCCCCCGAGGCCCCTAGGATAGTTCCTTAGATTAGTCTCTTGGTCAAAATCTCAGAAAACCCCAAATCATTTGAAAAATCAAAAAGAAAAACATTCACAAAATCTCAAAAAATACCAAAAAACAACCTCAAAAACTCCAAAAACATCCAAATATTTGAAAGAAAAATGCATCCATCCCATTTTTCTTTCACCCACAATAACATCATTCATAATAAATGATCGTCATCTTCAACCTTTGGTAAAACAATTGGAAACAAGTCTAGCAGGTTAAAAAGTGAAAACTCAAAAAGTCAAAATCTCAAAATCTAGGTTAGTGTGTAAACAAGTTGGTCAACTCTTTGTGTCAATAGCCTATCATCGAATTAGTCCCATATCAAATCATCTGATATCATCATGTCCTAGGATGCATCCTTCCTACAATGGACATCAACATCAGGCATCACCATAGTTTAGTCTTGGCTAGAGGTATTGAAGAACATCAGCTCGTTTATTTACTGCATCTTGGTCTTTTGATTTATCTTATTTTACTCATTCCAAGGACCTCTCAATGATGTCCCCAATGGAGGGATTTAGAGAGATAGGAATGGGGAAATGATCATGATTTTTTTATCTGTTGTGCTTGTTGGACATTCTTGCAATATAATCATGGCGAATACTTGCTTTAATTAGGTATGTACAGAGGGTGTTTTAGATATTTTGTTGACCACATAGGAAGGCTTTCCTTTCTATGTTTTGGTCCCAGATGTTTAAAGTACTTGAAGTGCATCCTTGTAAGGTTTTTGTATGCCAGGTGTGAACAAGAGTACTCCTATCTGATTGTCGAGTCAAATTCCATCACACTAAATACAACATCATCCTAGTTCTTAATACCTTGATGCATCGTATTTATGTGTTTTATCAAACATAAGATAATTGGCCCTTTGAAAACCACAACTCCACAAAAGATGTTCATCATCATCATCATCTTTGATCTTGTTTAAATCTCTTATTTCTTCCATTTCTTCTTTATTTTTCATGCTAACAAGGTACTATGATAGTTAATCATCACCATCATTAAATCCTGCATCCACAAATCATCAGTAGAAGGCATATAGAAACATTGATCATCTCATATGCATATAATATAGATTTGTTATTCTAAATATCTCATAATTATAACATTACATACACATTTACATATAAATAATCCATCACATAATCCATGGCATAATCATATAAGCACCGTCGCATCACATCATAGATTAGGCATTTGCATCCATTTGCATAAAGCATCATCATATAAATATACATATCATCCATCATCCATATGTATCATATAGAAAATCTCACAAATCACCATATCACAATCATTTTGCATACATCTATACATAATGTGTGATAGAAATATGTGTATCAAAATAAGATAAACAAATCACACAAAATGAAACATTAAACTAAAGAAATGCAAGATAAACTGAATTCAAATGAAAACAAACAAAGCTTCTTCAGAACCGTTCCATTTTTCTCTATCTCCAGGGATTTGTTTGAAGCTGCTGCTCTCAAATTGTGTAAGCAAAGCTTCTCAAAATGGCAACCTACAGAATGAGTGTACAAAAAGGAAAGTACTTCTCTATGCTATATGCTGGTGGAGTGAAAATGTTGATACGGATATGCACAGGGGCTGTAGATTATGCACAGGGGCTATGGATTATGGATGCTTCTAAAACTAAACTATGAGGATGATTGGCCATGATATGGAATGATTCTACAATCTATGAATGCTAAAAGACTATGCTATGGATGCTTGAAAGCTATTTGACTATAGTTTTCCTATATGTAAGCTTCTATATCATTTCAAAGACTCGACAGTCCTTTTTATAACTTTTGCAGGCAAGAGCCTGGCTGGCAAAGATCAATGGCTGTGAGATTGTCTGGTAGATTTGAATGGTGAGAGATGGAGAGGTTGAGAGGAAGATGGAGAATGTTGGGAGGTTGGAGAAAAGAATGGAGCTTTGTCTTCAACCCGCGGGAACAAGCTTGCATAGGAACAAAGAAATTAATTTTTTGTTTTGGAAGTTTGTTTCACGGTTGTTGAAGATAATCCAATATTAAATAAATAAATTTATTTAATTTCATGTGAGTTTGATTTTTGATTTGAGGACTATAGAAGACTTAATTAAATATTTAGGAATATTTAATTGTGATGTGACTTTAGAAGAATAAATGGAATTAATTAAATATTTTAGAATATTTAATTTTGAATGGAATTTAGAAGAATACTTAATCTTTATTTGAATAAAATATTTAAGCTAAGATTAAATGATAATTAATATAAATAAATCGTAATGTTTATTTAATTAATTAAGAAATGGATAAGAAAAGTGATTAAATAAACTTATTTATTTAATCGAAAATGAAAGAATGAATAATATAAATAAATTATTTAAATTTATTTATACGCAGATTGAATTCAGAGATTTAATTAAATATTAAAAATATTTAATTAATTACCAGACTATTGTGATGTGACCATTTTTAGGTGTATACATTTTGCCCCTCTTTGAAGTGATGTGTTTTACACATTGCTTCAAAGATTTTTGAAATTTGCCCCAGATGTTGACTATCGAATGTTGATAGGTGTATGCCCCCTCGAACGATGAATCGATAAGATTTTGATTTTTGTGAAAAAATTTGAATTTTTAGATTTTTTGAAATTTTTGATTTTTATGATTTTGAAGATGTCGATTCATCGTTTGAAAATTATGATTTGAAGAAAATGATTTGAAAAGATGCAAGATAAAAAGTTGATGACTAAATTGCCCCTGCTATGATAAAATGTGATAAAAATACCCCAATTTTGCTTTTAAATAGGTTAAAAATGTCATTTTCCATGTCATTTTCCATTTTAACCTAGTAAAAATTGTAAATTTTGAGCTCTAGCGTGAGAAATATGGTACTTCCGATTCACCAGCACCGTTTCGAGCACACCCGACGACACCAGCGGCCAGCGCATTATGGACCCGTGGTATGTAGCCCGTTAAACTTCTGCTTTTTGAAAATTTTCCGTTTGGAACACGTTTATCCATGTTTTGATTGTGAAAGAGTGTGTTTTAGCACCCTTGATTATTTGCATAGCACCCATGATTCTATAGCACCCTTAATGAATTTCATAGCGCCCTTGATGTTTTTTGTAGCGTCCATGATTTTGTAGTGCCCTTGATGATTTTCATAGTTCCCATGAAGGTTTTCATAGTGCCCATGATTGCATGTTGTTGTGAGTGATAAATTTGTTCCCAAAGTTGTTGGAAAACAAATAATAGCTGATAAATTTGCTTTTAAAGTTGTTAAAAACAAATAAGATCGATATGTTTGCTTCTAAAGTTGTTAAAAACAAACATGATATTGATAAATCTGCTTTTCATGATGATGATAAACAAATAGTTGATTGATATGTTTGCTTCTAAGGTTGTTAAAAACAAACATGATGTTGATAAATTTGCTTTCCATGATGATGAAAAAAAAATAGTTGATTGATATGTTTGCTTCTAAGGTTGTTAAAAGCAAACATGATTGTGATATATTTGCCTTTCATGATGATGAAAAACAAATAGGTGATTGATATGTTTGCTTCTAAGGTTGTTAAAAATAAACATGATGTTGATAAATTTTCTTTCCATGATGATGAAAAACAAACAGTTGATTCATATGTTTTGATTGATGAGTCGTGATGATTTGATATTGATTTTTCTTTGTAATGATGATGAGTCAACAGGAGAGATTGGGCGTTTTGCAGTTACGAGAGACATTCCCGAAGACATGGGGATTGATTCCACAACTGGTACAGGTGGATAGAGATATTATCGAGGCATGTGGCCTGACTTCATTACTTGAGATGCCTGAGGTGCATCTCAATAGAGCTTTATTGACAACACTTGTAGAGAAGTGGCATAGTGATACAAACACGTTTCATTTAACAACCAAAGAGATTATCGTGACTCCAGAGGATGTGTATCGCATCTTGAGGATTCCAGTTATGGGAGAGATAGTGAGTTTCAATGTCCGAGAGGCAGGAGGTACTGATGCCTTGAGACGGATATTCAGAGATGATGAGATTGCAAGATATTATATCTCATGGAGAGAGATGACAGATTCCTATGCACCCCTACCATTTGTACTTGCAGGTTTCATTGGAGGTGTTTTGTGCCCCGACCATAGGTCGAAGGGGTTCATAGTTGGGTGGGGTCATGTTTTAGAGAGGATGGTGATGCAGGGTACATAGTATGCATGGGGATCGTGCATGCTTGCACATTTGTATGATGAGTTACACCATATTGTATATGGTAGAGGCCGGAGTTTTGTTGTTGGTTGTTCGTTATTACAGATATGGGCATGGGAGAACTTTTCCATTATGAGACTATTGACTCATGGATGACGACCTATCGGTCGATCATATAGATGGAGATATATCGATATTATTGCTCAGCCGAGGCTGGGCAAACTGGATCATTGGCAGCGTCTCTTGGATGATCTTGATACAGTATGTTGGTGGCCATATGTAGATTGTGAGGCATGGCCAGAGGATGCGAGGGAGATGCCCTATGTCTTTACTTCCAGATATCTTATTGGATGCACACCGTGGATTATTGAGAGGTTTCTTGTTGGACAAGTGTGTCGGTAGTATGGTCGGCCTCAGGGTATGCCTATGGGTTCTGCTATTTATGCACGGCGACAGAAGGAGATTACAGTGTGGGGTCCACAGATTTCTTATGAGGCAGCGGTGGCAGAGTTCACTAGTTTGGGAGCTCAGATGTGGGATTATAGAGCTGATATTCTAGACAGAGGGACGACGCCAGAGTATGGTTAGTATGTGTTAGAGCATCCTACACCACGATTGTTTGATCCTGATGAGCCTGTTGCTCCAGTTGCTATACAAAGACCACAGAGAGTTGGTCAGAAATGACAGAGAGAGATAGCTTTAGAGGGTGATGATTCGAAGGGAGATGATGATGATGATGAGGAGGAGAGTGGAGGTAGTGATGATGAGGAGAGTGGGGGAGGTGGTGGTGGAGGTGGTAGAGGCAGTGGGAGAGGTGGTGGTAGAGGTGGTAGAGGTAGTGGGAGAGGTGGTAGAGGTGGTAGGAGAGGTGGTAGAGGTGGACCGCAGATGAGACATATAGATCCATCATCTTTAGTAGATCCAGTGGTGTCGAGTCAAATATCCTCTTTGTAGAGTACAGTGCAGAGCTTACAGGGTCAGCTAGCACAGGCACAGGCCTTGATTACATAGCTTCAGGGACAGTTGATGATAGTCACTGCTGAAAGAGATACAACCAAATAGTAGGGTGATGAGGCTAGAGCTGTGGCTGATAGTCTAGAGAGAGCATCAGGAGATGGTATGGTGAGAGAGCTAACTAGAGCTGTTCGAGAGGCCATGTTTTACAGGATCAGATATCATGATGCAGTGCCACCTGAGTGGAGGGAGAGTTATACACAATCTTGGTCTACTCATAGTCGTTCTCAGACCACTAGTAGGGGTGTGACACAACCATTACCTCCAGGGACAAGTGGAGTAGGTCCATCAGGTGTAGGTGGGACAGGTCCTAGACTAGCACCATCAGAGGATAGCACTACCTAGTGCATTGTACATGATGTTTTAGTGATACTCTGTTGAGACATTTGTATAAACATTGATATGGTCCCTTTTTTGATGATGTATATCATGTTACACCTTTGTACATTTTGACATTCATTTTCGAGATATATGAAATGCAGCGATGATTTATTATGAGTGGTTCGAATATGCATGATGTTTTATGATATGATGGTTTCTCAATTTTTATGCTTATGATGTATATGTATGCATGATTTATGAGATGAGTGAAATCTATTGATGAATGATTGTATGAATATGATGGATGATACAATTTATGAATGCTTATGAATGTTTTGATTATGATATATGCTTTGTTTTTATGGTTTTCTGATGCAAATATGTATGAAAAATGTATGAAATGATGTTTTGTGAATGTCAAAATGTACTCAGGAATGTATTGGAAAGACATGAAACATTTGATACTTTTCCAGCTTTTGGAATAATCCATAGATGCAAAATGAAAATTTGAAAATGAATGCAATCTATACTAACCATGCAGGGTATCTGTACAATATTGCCATTCTGAGAGCTTATTTGTGCTTTTTGTGTCATCATAGAGCATTGAAATGTTGAAAGTTAATACAAGCATCAAAGGGTATGTTAGCACCAGTGATGACTTGAGTATTGCTTTCATGAATTTTGATATAGCAAGATAATACAAGCATCTAGGTATAATTGAACCGAGATGACCTGAGTATTGCCTACATAAACAGACAAGAGTTAACCCTTTTCCCATGCAAATTCTGAAATGTCATCAATGATACGTAGTAGAGCATGTCTCACGACCAATTTGCATACTACTAATGATTTCCTCGCGAACAACAGACAAAGAAAAATCATACTCCTTCCTTGCTTTTCTAGTTCAGTACATCATTGAATTGCTCTAGAAATATGATAGAAAACCAAACAACAATTCAAATTTTTGCTAAAAATATTTCAAACATTATTCAGATTAAGATCATCCAACTTGGTTATCAACATTGATGTTCTTGTTTTGATGTAACATTTGTTTGGATCATGTTATTTTGATTTCAATTGGCATTGAAGAAGCATGTTGTGGTTGATTTGATGCGGCAATGTGTATTTTGACAAACCATCTTATGTATGTTTGTGATGTTTGAAAAGCTCGTTGCCCCTCTCTTGTTCAGTCTATGTTTCTGCCCCCAGTGTAAACACAACCTAAAGATTATGGATATGCACAAATTTCATCAAGCCATGATGAAACATAAGGATACCCATTGTATGATATGGATATGAAAGATATGTACAGATGATAGATATGGATGGATGATGTCGAAAGTGAATGCAAAATATAAGCTAATAGATGGAGAAGCCTATTTTGATCACAAGTAGCGCCTGTTTGCCAGGTTTTCACCACTTGTCTTTATTGCACTTTTGTAAGACTTTTTCTGATTTTTATGGATTTTTTTCAAGACTTTTTCTAATTTTTATGATTTTTTTCAGGACTTTTTCTAATTTTTATGATTTTTTCAAGACTTTTTCTAATTTTTATGATCTTTTTAAGACTTTTTCTGATTTTTCTGATTTTTTGCATGATTTAGACATAGAACTTCTTCAAATGAATGCTATTTATTGGTTCTTCAAATAGGTCCCCTTCTGACGTAGACAACTGATATACCCCAGAACCGTATGCTGCAATGATGACAAATGGACCAAGCCAGTTTGGTTCAAATTTTCCTTTCTTTTCTCTGTCTTGCTAATTACGTGGATTTTCTCTCAAGACTAAGTCACTTACTTGAAATGACTATGATTTAACTCTGTGATTGTAGCCACGAGACATAACTTATTGATAACCCTTCAAATGATCAGCTACATTTTGACATCTTTCATCTAACAATTCTAACTCTTGCAGATGAGAAACTATATAGTCTTCATCATTTATCAATCCCTTGAGTGAGACCCTAAGCGAAGGTATTTCAACCTCTAATGGTAAGATTGCTTCTGCTCCATAGACTAAGGCATATGGGTTAGCTCCTGTTGGTGTGTGAATGCTGGTTCTGTATGCCCACAAAGCTGGATTTAACTGGACATGCCAATCACAACCGACATCATTTACTGTCTTCTTCAAGATCTTCAAGATTGTTTTGTTTGAAGCTTCTGCTTTTCCATTACCTTGTGGATAATAAGGTGTAGAAAACCAGTGTTGGATGTGAAATCTTTCACAAAGTTCGTCAACATCCTGATTCTTGAAAGGCCTCCCATTATCAGTGATGATAGAATTAGGAATTCCATATCAACAGATGATGTAATTCAGGATAAATAAAGATATTTGTTTACCCATCACAGTTTTCAAAGGAACAGCTTTGATCCATTTTGTAAAATACTCCATAGCTGTGATGATGAATTTATGCCCATTTGATGATGAAGGATGAATTTTTCCAACAAGATCTAGTCCCCACTGAGAAAAAGGCCATGTCAGGGTGAAAGGTTGCAGTTCTTGTGCAGGTGCATGAATAAGATTCCCATGGATCTGGCATTTAGAACACTTCTTGGAAAAAGTAAAAGAATCTTTCTCCATGGTAGGCCAATAATATCCCATTCTAACAAGTTTCTTGGCTAAGGTCAGACCACTTGAATGAGTTCCACAAATACCACCATGAACCTCTTGTAAGGCTTGTTCAGATTTGTCATGTTCAAGACATCGAAGGAGCGTACCATCAAGACCACGTCGGTAAAGGATGTTGGCAATCAAGGTATAATGGGATGATTGGCGTATGAAATTCCTTTTTTGATTTTGGGATAAATCTATAGGTAAGATATTATTTTTCAGATAGGTATAAGTCTTGCCATATAAGGGTGAATCAGAACTGGTTAAATGGCATATGACTTGGATCTCAAGATTATCATAGGTGGGAGAAAACAATTGTTCCACCAAGAATTCATGCTTGGTTTGATCTTCTGATAGTTGTAATAAGGAAGCAATTGTAGCCATTGCATCTGCGACTTTATTATCAATCCTTAGGATTTGTGAAAACTTGATTGAAACAAAATACTTTTTAAAATCATCCACCATGTTCTTGTAAGGTAGCAACTTATCATCTTTAGTTTGATAATCATCATTGATTTGATTAATGACAAGTTGTGAATCACCGTAGACTTGTAGCTCTGTAATCCGCCATTCCAAGGCTATCTTTATCCCTATGAGCAATGCCTCATATTTAGCCTCAACTGATCCTTTAGGTGTGACAAAAAGAATCCAGCCTTGTTGTGTGTAGGATCCATCAAAGTACAATGTCCATGATTTCTAAATAAGACATCTGCATCAAGAAACTCAATGTGCAAAAAGGTGCTTCGGCCAACTTCTGCGATGACATAGCTTTTCGATCTACATAGTGAATGTCAAACTCACTTTCATTACCCATTTTGCAAGTCTTCCTGTTAAAGTAGCTCTACTTAAAAGGTATTTTAGTGGATCAATTTTGGTTATCAGCTTAACTGTATGAGCCAACATATAGTGTCACAAATTTTGAGAAGCAAACGCCACTGCGAGGCAAGCTTTTTCAATGAAAGTGTAGTTGAATTCATGACTTGTTAAAGTTTTGCTAATATAGTATATGGCCCTTTCTTTTCTTGTAGAATCCTCTTGTGCTAGTAATGCTCCCAAGGATACTTTTGTTGCTGAAATATATAGTATGAGTGGCTTTCCTGGAATGGGTGGGATTAAAACTAGCGGGTTCATAAGATATTGCTTGATCTGATTGAATGCTGCTTCACATTTTTCTTCCCATTTGAATGGGACATTTTTATGCAATAAATGTGTAAATGGTAAGCTTTTGTCTACTAGTTGAGCTATAAACCACCTGATGGACTATAGTCATCCTTGCAATGATCGAAGCTGACTGATATTTTGTGGTGGCGGCATGTCCATTATAGCTTGTACTTTTTCTGGATCAACCTCTATGCCCTTTTCTGAAACAATGTATCCTAGGAGTTTTCCAGATGTAACGCCGAAGACATATTTCTTTGGATTGAGTCAAACATTGAACTTCTCCATTCTGATAAAGATTTTTGATAAGATTTCAAGATGTCCTTCTCTTGTGTGAGATTTGGCAAGGAGATCATCAATGTAATCTTCCATGAATGTATGCATCATATCATGAAAAATTGTCGTCATTGCTCTTTGATAAGTGGCTCCTGCGTTCTTTAACCCAAATGGCATTACATTCCAGCAATAGGTACCCCAAGGGTAGGTGAATGTTGTTTTATCTTGATCCTCTAGTGTAATATTTATCTTGTTGTATCCTAAAAATCCATCCATTAATGAATACATTGCATGGCCAACAGTTAAATCAATAATCATATCTATGTTTGGCAAAGGGAAGTCATCTTTGGGACAAGCTTTGTTCAAATCTCTGAAATATGTACAAATTCTAATCCTTCCATCTAGCTTTGAAACAGGTACAATATTGGAAATCCATTCTGCATAGTCAATAGTCTGAATGAATCCAACATCTAAAAGCTTCTTTAATTCCTCTTTAACCAATAGCGCAACATGTGGATGCATTTTTCTGAGTTTTTGCTTCACAAGTTTTGCCCTTGCGTTTATAGATAAATGATGCATTATCAGACTAGGATCTAACCGTGGCATATCAGCATATGACCAAGCAAAATTGATTTGATTCTCCTTCAAGAACTCCATGAATTTCAGTACTTCTTCCACTGTTAATGATGCTGCAAGTTGCAATATTTTTGGCTGCTTTGTTGTACTTATGTTGATTGATTCTGTTGGTTCGATCAAAATAGAAGATCTTTCATGACAATGCTTGGGAAGAGTGTCAAGTTTCTCATCCTTCAGTGCCTTAGAAAGGTTTTCACTATCAGATTCGCTCTTTATTTTTCTCTTGTTGTGATCTACCACTGCCATTTTTTGGTTTTCACCGATAGATCCATCTTTTATTTCATTTATTTTGCAGCTAAGAGACTTGACACCCTCCCTATCAAAATCTTGAGTATGAGATTCTTCAATGAAACAATTGTTTTCTTCATTAGATGAACAAAGGAAATTTACAATATCCTCATCATCATGGAATGTAGGGATATGGATAGGTGCATCATTGTCCCAATCAATAAGTTCCAGATAAACTAAAGGCATGGGATCATTAGGTTGGGTAAGGTCTTGAGCTGTCAAAGTCATGATGTGGTTGTCATTTTCATGGTAGACAAGGTCTATGATGGTATTCTCTTGTCGATTATCAATCTCGTGAAAATATGAATCATCCTCAGTTGAGTCATCGTTATATCATGAATCAAATTCAAGTGATTGTGTTCCCAAGCTTTCTCCTTGTATGAGAACGGGTGCATATTTGTGTATGGTATCAACTTGTTTGTCTCTCCAAAATTTATCATTATAAATGGTGTCCCATTCATATTCATTAGAATCAGTATCTAAACTATTCTACAATTGGAAAAATGATCCATAAGATTTTTGTAGAGTGACATCTGCATGGTGTTTATCTGAAATTGATTCTCTTTCATGAGTTTGTTGTGCTTGCTATAAAACTAACTCTTCTATATCCTTACCATATCCCAATCCTATTTTATCATTTGGATGTATTGAAATAGGTTGAATTGGTTCCATGATTCCTTCTCTTCTTTTTCCTATAGGACCATTTCCTTCATAGCCCATTTTCTGCATGATAGTGTACCCCTTACCATATTGTTCTGTAGGTAACTTAATGTGCAAGAGAGATTCATCTTCATCTTTGTGTAGCCAACTTAGGATGTCCCTATCTTTAGCTTCTTCCTTAGTGGTGTTGGCTTTAATGAATTGTCCATCAAACTTTTTGATTGGTATAGAAGCTTGGGACGTAGAGGCTGTTGCAATCTTTTGATTTGATAAGGTTGGCTGACCATGTGACCTCGGAGAAGGAGGTAAGGTAGAAAGAGATAGTGAATATTCGCCTACTCCTTTGTCTTTAAAATTTAGCTTAGTGTCAAGATTCTTTGTCAGTTCTTGCAATTGACCTTGTAGATTGGAAGAAGAAATAGCAAGAGCCTCCCTATTATGTGGCACAAAGGTGTCTTGAGTTGCTCGGAGATTTGAACAAGTTTGGGTGCTATTGTAATCAGCTTGTATAGTTATTTCCTGTCCATTGTATGGAAACTTGAGGCATTGATGATACGTTGATGGTACTGCTTGCATATCATGAATCCATGGGTGACCCAAAATTATGTTATAGGAAAGATCTCGATCTAGAACCTGACAAAATGTATTCTTCACAACAGGTCCCACTCTGATAGGTAGCATTATTAATCCTTTGGAAGCTCTTTCTTCATCATCATATGCCTTGATAGTTATTTTCCTTCGTGGATCAATGGAATTTTTTGATATTCCTAAGGCATGTATTAGCTTTAAGGTACAAATGTTTAAACCAGCTCCTCCATCTATTAAGACACATCTGATTTGGTGTTTATGGATCATGATTTCAAGATAGAGTGATGAATTATGTGGATGTGTCATGGAGGCATCATCTTTTTCGGAAAAGCAAAGACAAGTGGGGGAAGACAAATGTCCCACCATGGCTTGAAATTTGTTTACATCCAGATTAGTGTCAACAGTTGTGTTTACAAGAGCTTCTTCTAAAATATTCTTGTGTATGGGGGATATTTTGAGAAGTTCAAGGATGGAGATTTGAGCTGATGTTTTTCTCAATTGATCAACTAGATTATAATGATTTGGAGAAGGAATAGCTATCTTAGATGAACTTCCTTTTAAAACAACTTTTGCTTGTCCTCTCGTAGTCACATTAACCTGTTGATATTCTTGTTTTCCCTTGATTTTAATAGCATTAACTCACTGATCATCTACATAGATGTGATGGATTATATTATCTTCAACATTATGTATGCTTTTTGCTTTGGTATCCGATGTTTCCCTTTTTTGATAGTTCGGTAAAGGATCTTTGAATGTTTGATGATCGTCATTGGTATGATGTCCTTCAATTGTAATGGTGCCATTGTCAATTAAATATTGTACTAGATTTCGCAAAGCTTGACAATTATTCATTCTATGACCTTTACATTGATGATAATTGCAATAATACGAGTCATTCCATGATGGTGGTTTGACTCATGGCTCATAATCTCTTTGTGATGGTAAGGTGATAACCTTATTATCAAGAAACTCCTTGAGAGCACACTCAAGAGATTCACCCAAAGTGGTAAAATTCCATCGATTTGAAAAGAACGGAGGTCTGGACGGATTTGATGTTTGGGTATTGCCAAGATTGTTATTGAAATTACCACGCTTATCCTTGGTGTTTTGATTGGACATGCTTTCTTGGTTGGAGTTTTGTCTTTGTTGATTGTTGTTTCCTTGTTGGTTGATATTTCCTTGTTGGTTGGTATTTGCTTGTTGATTGTTTCGTGGAGCACTTGATAGGTTGAAGATAGATGGTCTTGTTCGTAGATTATTTGCATCTACTATACCATCATTGACAACATTTTTATTTCTGTTCCAAAACCTTGTTTTATCATTGTTGTTTTGGTTGGATGAACTTGGATTATCAAGTTTTATCACTCCTCGTTTAACTAAGGCCCCTTCAATGGTGATTGTGTTTTCAATCAATTTTTCAAAGTTATGAGGATAATGAAGATTAAGCTTGTAACTTAATTCTTGATCTAGGCTATTGATGAAGATATCCATCTTTTCCTTTTCAGGAATAGGACGGGAATATTGTGCAAACAACCTTCTCCACCTTTGCAAAAACATAGTGAAGGATTCTCCTACTTTTTGTTTCACTTTACAAAGATCAAGCATTGTTATCTGGTGTTGGATGTTGTAGGCGTATTGTGATATAAACTGATTGATTAACTCCTCAAAAGTTTTGATGGGAGGAGTGATTTTGGAAAGCCACTCCATGGATTGTCCACCCAGACTTCGTGGAAACAATCACATTGAGTAGGTATCATCATAAGCAAATTCTAGACTCATATTTCAGAAATCCCTCACATGTTCAATGGGATCAGTTTTTCCATTGTACCTATCAAATCTAGGGATTTCACAATGTTTTAGAAAAGGGATCATTTGAAGACTCCTATCGAATGGATAAGGAGATATGTCATCCAAAACATACTTCTTTGTTGCACCCCCTTGCATTTCCTTTATTTTCCCTTGTAATTCTTTTATCTGTTGAGTAAGGGCACTAAAATCATTAGAAGGAGTTTTAGGATTCTGTTTAATCCCTTCTATATCGAAATTGTAAGGTAACTTAGCTCCTTGATTAGCTAATGAAAGAAAATATCTTTCTTTGTTTCGTTCTAAAATCCTTTCCATAAGAGTATGGAATTGGGGATCTTGCTCTGGTTCTTGAAGCTTTTCTTCTGTTAATTCTTCAATATTAAATGTATCCTCTTCTTTCTCATTATGGTCACCCACTTTGCTTATAGTGGTTTCTCCTTCATCTTTTTCTATGTGTTTTTGAGATCTCATGAAGACAGGCATAAGATTTGTTCCAAATTCTACTCACTTTTGATCAAAAGAATGGAATAGTGAAATTTGTGATAGATATGAAAGTCAGGATAGAATGAAGATTCTATGACTTGAAAGATTTCTAGCCTTTAGCTTGTGTTGTTCCCTAATTGAAAGGATGAAAATCCTGTTGGTGAGAATTTAAGCAAAAGATCAAGAAAAGGATGATTTTGCACTCTATGAAGTTTGATCGTAGTTTCGTAAAAGGATGAATTTTGTGATGAATGCCTAATGTGATTGAGTTCTCTATTGCAGAAATTGATTTGGACGAGTAGAATATTCAATTGCAGGTTGGGGAATATAACAAAAATGAATACATTGACTATGGTTGTGCCTTTGAAAAAGGGCTCTTCTTTGAAAGAAAGCTTGTGATTATAATGGTTCTACAACATAATCATCAGTGAAACCTCTAACACAGTCATGATATTGATGAAGAAAGGTTCTATATTTAAGTAAAACCTTTCAGCTTTGGTACAAGAATTGTCTTTTCTTCAATAGTTTCTTATAGCTAAGGGGTTTCTTTGGCTTTTTGATCTGTTTGAGAATGGATTTCTTAACAAAGGTTGTGGATTTCCAATCTCTTAACATGAGAGTAATCAAGGTAATCGTGAGTGTTGGATGATCTTAACTGAATTAATGTTTTGAAAACACTTCAAACAAGTTATAGAATAGTTGTTTTTAAGTCCTATACTAAACATCAAGTGTATGATCAAAATGTTTTTCAAAAATTGTTTTAATAGGTTTTACACATGATAAATAGTTCAAATAGACTCACTCTTAGTACTCAGATAGGTCATCATACTAATCAACAACCCACATCTTAGAACTGCATCGACTCACACAACCGTGTCACCCCCGAAAGGGTGCCCGTGTTTTTGTCTTTTCTAGGTGCATACTCAGAGTGATGGAAGTGGATACCAGATCCCCTAAGCAAACAGTCCTTGGTAGTTATATGGTGAGTATCTTGGGGGTAGATTCTTCCCTCCCTTGCACTATGATAATTATGATGTTCGGAAACTGACTTCGGTTGGATACTACACTAAGTTCCTAGTAAGGGTTTCCGTTCGGTGCGGAAAATGATATACTCCCTCGAGAGACCTCCTTACCTTTAGAACAAAGGCTTTGGGGATGGTTATCTTGCACACTACTGTCAAAAGAGGGTTTCCCCAAATTCGCTTTAAATTTTATAGTGGGGTGGAATAGCCTGGCTTTGGCTTGAACCTGCTTGAGTTGTTCCTCTTGGGTGAGTACTTTTTCCCACAAGAGTAGGCTCTCTAAAAGGTATTATAAAAAACTTAAAATTGCATGAAATGAAATAGATGAGTTTGGCATTTTGATCACACAGTTAAGGGGAGAGCATAGGCCTATCACCATTTAAAGCAAAGCAAACAAAGATTCAATTTTAAGCCCAAATAAAGAATTTTCTATGCTAGGTGAAGATGTTGCTTCACAAAGACATGGAGTTCTTTTTAGCCCAAAATAGAAAATGAAGTGACTATCCCAGGATTGCTTGATTTTGAATTATGTGACTATCCTAGGATTGCTTAATTTTGAATTATGTGACTATCCTATGATTGCTTCATTCTTTTAAAGTTCTTACTATCCGTGGTCGCGTCAGATTCAGTCAAATTATATTTAAGTTATAGATTACAATTTGCAGCCTTTTTAGAAGTGTGCTATAACAGACATCACAGGTGCTAAAACAGAGTTCATGGGCGCTGCAGGATGAATCACGGGGGCTGTAGGATGAATCATGGGCACTGCAGGATGAGTCACAGGCATTGTAGGATAAGTCACGGGCACTATAGAATGAGTCAAAATATGATAAAAAAATCACACAAAATGAAACATTAAACTAAAGAAATGCAAGATAAACTAAATTCAAATGAAAACAAACAGAGCTTCTTCAGAACCATTCCATTTTTCTCTATCTCCAGGGATTTTTTTGAAGTTGCTGCTCTCAAATTGTGTAAGAAAAGCTTCTCAAAATGGCAACCTGCAGAATGAGTGTGCAAAAAGGAAAGTACTTCTCTATGCTATATGCTGGTGGAGTGAAAATGTTGATACAGATATGCATAGGGGCTGTAGATTATGCATAGGGGTTGTGGATTATGGATGCTTCTTAAACTAAACTATGAGGATGATTGGCCATGATATGGAATGATTCTACAATCTATGAATGCTAAAAGACTTTGCTATGGATGCTTGAAAGCTATTTGACTATAGTTTTCCTATATGAAAGCTTCTATATCATTTCAAAGACCTGGCAGTCCTTTTATAGCTTTTTGTAGGCAAGAGTCTGGCTGACAAAGATCAATGGCTATGAGATTGTCTGGTAGATTTGAATGGTGAGAGATGGAGAGGTTGAGAGGAAGATGGAGAATGTTGGGAGGTTGGAGAAAAGAATGGAGCTTTGTCTTCAACCCACGAGAACAAGCTTGCACAGGAACAAAGAAATTATTATTTTTGTTTTGGAAGTTTGTTTCACGGTTGTTGAAGATAATCCAATATTAAATAAATAAATTTATTTAATTTCATGTGAGTTTGAATTTTGATTTGAGGACTATAGAAGACTTAATTAAATATTTAGGAATATTTAATTGTGATGTGACTTTAGAAGAATAAATGGAATTAATTAAATATTTTAGAATATTTAATTTTGAATGGAATTTAGAAGAATACTTAATCTTTATTTGAATAAAATATTCAAGCCAATATTAAATGATAATTAATATAAATAAATCGTAATGTTTATTTAATTAATTAAGAAATGGATAAGAAAAGTGATTAAATAAACTTATTTATTTAATCGAAAATGAAAGAATGAATAATATAAATAAATTATTTAAATTTATTTATATGCAGATTGAATTCAGAGATTTAATTAAATATTAAAAATATTTAATTAATTACCAGACTATTGTGATGTGACCAATTTTTAGGTGTATACACATAATTATATAAAACACCTCATAAAAAGCATTTATCATATCATTAAGTAGACACATCATAATATCATTACTCACATATCCTTTTGTATATCCACCATAAAGCATCTCCATACCATTTTGCATAACATATCACGTCATATAAACATCACATCATAAAAATTGTCACAAGTGCATATCATACATGGAAAATCACATACATTCATCAATGCATAGCCACATATCATGATCACTGCATTCACATCATCATCACCATCATAACAGAAAACGAAATTGAAAAAGAAATCAGTGCATAAATCATTGCATCTACATCAACATACATAATGTCATCATATAGATTGCATCATCATAAAAACATACATATCATCTATCATCCATCCATATCGCATATCATACAAATTCATTTTCATATCATATGTCATCATTCATTAGAAGCATAATATAGATTTGTTAGTCACATAATGCCTATACACCATTAGAAAGAAATGCATCCATCACATAACACCATAAAATTATTGCATAGCATATAGAAATAGAACTATCCATAAATGCATAATAAATAAATGATACATGACACATCATAACAATGCCATCATCTCATATGTATCATCATGTAACTGTCATAGTACAAAATAATCAGATCACTGTACATGTGTATGTCAATAAATACAAAAAGGCCCAATGGGCTATCAAAAATGAGCCCATATGGTACGAAAGAATAATATCTCGATCAAAATGAGGTCTAACCCTCATGTCTGCTGCCCTCGCCTCTAGCACCATGAACCTATGTCAGTTTGTGGCTAGTCCATTATGAGTAATCTGGGGCCTGGCCTGCTCTAGGTATAGCCTGATGATAAAGTAAATGATAATAGTCCACCTCTCAGATGGCCTCCCTGTAAGAATGAAGAGGCATTGTGCTCTGAGAGGAGGAGGCCGCCATGCTCTCTAACTATTGTCTCCTGCCCATCTTTGCAGCCGCCTGTAGCTCTGTGACCTACCTCTGTAGCACTGCCTGGTCCTTCTCTACACAGGCATGATCTCTCTCTAATGTCAAGGCCTGGACTTGGGCCTGCAACTGTGTTATCATCCTGTCCCTCAGATCTGGTTGTCCTAGTGGAGGATGGACATGAGGCTGGTCCTCACCCCCTGGCTCATGGTGGTGCAGTGGCCCAATCCTGGTGCCCATCGTGTCCACCCTCTGGCCCCTGGTCTCGATCTTGCATCTATACATTAGCACGAGGCTGATCCATCTAAACTTGTCCCAGCTAAGCCTGTCCTGACTAGACCTATGGCGGCTGGACCTGTGCTGGCTATCCTCCTGGAGGACCACCACCCACTTGTCCTTGGCCTGCTCCCCTACCCCTAGTTCTCCATCGAACCAAGGGTGCACTTGAAACTATTAAATGTAGTGGTGGTCGAAACCAATCTCTGTACACTTGGGTAACTCCTGGATTTACAACCCCCTGATCGTATGCCCATGGTTGGGCCACCAGCTGCCTAAAACTGTCAACTAGCTCAGAGGCAAGAATGTATCATCTCCAAGCACCCTGTGACACTGTACGAGCAAAAATGGCCACATAAACATCGTCTGTCCTATCCTGTACCTCCCCAAACTGACGCTGAAATTGTCTAGGCAGATATCACTCAATCATGGTATGCTCCCATTCCTACATAAGCCGATCCTGGAAAGCAAAGAATAACTTATGTAAATCATTGATCCATCTGGTCTGACCAAGGTAGGGATGCCATGTAAACACTGTCATCTCATCAATAACCCTCCTCCAATGAGGGATCCCATGCTCACTGGTGTGTGTAAAGGACACACCGCCCCTATAGTACCAAACCACTGGATCATTTGGTCCAACTGGCACTGGAAAAATTCATGGCCAAAGAATGAAGATGTGTTGGAAAATGTGCCTCAAGCTTACTGACATGAAAACTCCTGAAAGAGAAAATTCGGTGAGATCCTCTGGAAGTCTTACTAACTAGCAGCTGTGTTCAAAGTTATAAAGTCACTAAGACTTTGGTTTTGTCTTGCCGACGGGAGTCATCAGCACGACATGTCTATCACTATGAAGATTCCTATCTCATTCCGCCTAGACAAACCTCTTGCCGATGGGTTGGTTCCTAGTGGTTATCAAGGAGACTCATGGCGATAGAAGTCATCAGGGAGAGACATGAAGTTTTAGAGTGACTCATTCTGATAAAGTATGTCTCATCGATGGGTTGGCTCCTGGTGAACATCGGGGAGACTCTTGGTTGATAGGTTTACATTCAGTAATAATTCTTTCCGATGGATGTGGTCTCATCAACAGGCTGGTGCATTCGATATGACCTCTTGGCGATAGCATTCCTCCTGCCGATGGATCTCCATGCAATGAACTTTAGTGTAACCTCTTGTCGATGGTGTTTCTCCTACTAATAGACTGGTCGAAGTAATATGAATTGTCGGGTATGCCTTCGGTGTGATCTCCTGCCGATTGTTGGTCTCACCGATAGACAAGTGATTTAGGTGAGAACTCTTGCCAATGGTTTTCCTCTCGCCGACGGGTATGAACATCGGTATGACATAAAATTTCTATAAGACTCTTAGCGATAGCGAAACTCTTGTTGATAGATCTGCACAAGCTGGATTTGTGTTCAGTGTGAAGTCTTAGCGACAGCTATGGTCTTGTTGATGGTTCTACAGTGGATAACGATGTGATGTCTTAGTAATAGAGTGAGTCTGGATGACAAGTTTGAACTTGATATGACTCTTTCCAATGGTAGTGAATTTTTCTGATAACGACAGTCGAGCATTGTGGCATTAGGGAGACACGGCTTAGTGTCTCATTGACATGCGATATAGTTTGAATGCCTTGACCAAATGTCTATCCTACGTGGTCTATTCTGAGCCAATGGGAGAAGAAAAATGTGAACCGTTAGTAGTTGGACTGTTACGACCATTCCTGTGAGGAAGGTGAATAGATTATGAGGAGAGCGATTATGCTTTGGTAATGGCAGATGACGAAGTACAGAGTGAGATAACGAAATGTTTCTCAATTGAACATGAACTGATATGAGTGAATTCATTGTATGTTTTGAGAGAGCTATTTTGTACAAGATTGATAAGTGAATGTTGCTACTATAAATTGACATAAGAAAGTGAATTTTATACTCTATATGTAATTTTTTTCACTATAATACAAAGAGGCTTTTCTTGGTGTGGTGGGTTTTTCTCCCATAAGGGTTTTCCCACATAAATCTAGTGTCCAATTGTGTATGTTCATTTCTCTATTATGTTAATCTTTTCAAGTGTATCTTAATGAACTGTAATTGTAAAATTTAAAGTCATATCTACATTTTCCCTGAGTTTTTGACGTTAGGAGAGTTTGTTCCACACCTAAGCTTTCCTTTCAAGTGGTATCAGAGCCTGGCCAGTTGTGTTATCCTTGTGGGTACGTTGGGTTTTTTGAGTCAATTTTGTTTAGTGGGAGTCTTGTAGAAGTCTAGTAATTCAAATTATGGATTAAGATGGAAAGCACATAAGGAGAGATTGAAATTGAGTAATTCAATGGAAGCAATTTTGAGTTGTGGAAACTTAAAATGGAAGATCTGTTGGTTGATCATGATCTTTGGCTTGATGTGTCTGGAATGAAGCTGACAGGCATGAAGCAAGAGGATTGGGACCTTGCAGATCAAAAATCAAAGGGGTTGATAAGGCTCTATTTAGCAGACTCTGTTCTTCTAAATGTTCATGAAGAAAAGACTGCATCTTCTTTGTGGAAAAGACTAGGAGCTATTTATCAGGGCAAGCCCTTGGGGAATAAGTTGTTCTTGAGGATGAATTTGTACTCTTTGAAAATGTAGGAAGGAGCATCTGTTGCTGATCATTTGAATGCTTTCAACATGTTGATTGCTCAGTTAGCATCTGTGGGTGTGAAGATTGATGAAGAAGATTTGTGTATGCTATTGTTATGTTCTTTTCCAAATTCTTGGGATCACTTGGTGATGGCTATTGGGAGTATGAAATCCAATTTTAAGATGGAAGATGTTGTTGCTTCTTTGTTATCAAAAGAGATGAGAAGAAAATATTCTGAGACACTGAAGGAGGCTCTTCATGTTAGAGGCAGATCAAAAGAAAAAGGAAAGAAGAAGGACAAGAAGTCCAAATCAAAATCAGAAGGGAGATCAAAGTCTCCTGGCAAGAAGTCCAAGGTGAAGTGCTGGAATTATGGGAAATCTGGTCATGTCCAAAAGGATTGCAAAGAGGAGAAAAAGAGGAAGAAGTATTCTTCTGACAATGATTCTTCTCAGAGTGATGCAGATGCTTTCATTGCAACTTTGGCAACTCATGCATTAGATGATGTATGGCTTATTGATTCTGGAGCATCTTTCCACATGACATCTCATAGAGACTGGTTCACTAAGTATGAAAACTATGATGGTGGAAGGGTGTATTTGGAAAGCGATTCATCTTTGGAAATAGTTGGTCATGAAAGAGTCATAATTCAATTCCCTGATGGAAGAGTGAAGGGAATAAATGATGTAATGCATATACCAGGTTTGGCTCGAAATCTACTTTCTGTTAGTAAGTTGAACAATGTTGGAGTGCAAGTCATGTTCTATGGAAATGGCTGCAAGATGACTAGAGGCTCAATGGTGCTAGCAAAGGGTGCTTGTATTGGTACCTTGTATAAGCTAGATGCACATGTTGTGCAATGCAATAGTGTCTCTGTAAAGTCACAGAAGGCTACTTATGGAGAAAAGGAGGAAAAATTTCTTGATAGTGAAAACTCTATGGAAGTTAAACTTCTAGTAGAAAATACTATGCTCTGGCATCATAGGTTTGTCCACATTGGTGAAAAAGGTTTAAAAACCTTGAAAAATAAAAACCTAGTTGAAGGGCTTGATGATTGTAACCTCGAATTCGAGTTTTGTGAACATTGTATATATGGTAAACAACACCGTGTTTCATTTTACTCCAGTCCTCATAAATCTTCTGATTTATTTGATTATATTCATTCTAATGTTTTTGGTCCAGTAAATGTTCCTTCTTTGTCTAAATCAAGATATTATGTATCATTCATTGATGATTATTCAAGAAGGGAATTTGTTTATTTTTTGAAAAGTAAATTAGAAGTGTTCAGTCATTTTAAGGAATTTAAAAGCCTTGTGGAAAATTAGACTAGAAGAAAAATAAAATGTTTAAGGACTGATAATGGTGGTGAGTTTTTTTCTGATGAGTTTGAAAGGTACTATAAAGATCATGGGATTAAAAGACATAAAACTACACCCTACATTCTACAACAAAATGGAGTTACTGAAAGGTTCAACAGGACAGTGATGGAAAGAGCACGAATTATGCTAAGCAGTGATGGCTTGGAGGAGAAGTTTTGGGATGAGGTAGTTGCAACAACATGTTATTTAATAAACCGTTCTCTGAATTCTGCTCTTGTTGAGAAAACACCTTTGGAAGCATGGTCTGGAAAGAAGCCCTCTCTAAGACATATTCGTATCTTTGGCTATGAGGCATATGCATATGTGACGAATGAAAAAAGATCTAAATTGGAAAATAAGGATGTTAAATGTATTTTTATTGGTTATAGTGTTGGAATAAAAGGATACAAGCTTTGGAATCCTGATACAGAGAAGGTTCTATACAACATAAGTGTTATTTTTCATGAGTTGAAGCCTTCTACTTTGGATCTATAGTCAGAGATAAAATCAAAAGATAAAAAGGATGTAGTTGAAATTCTTCCGACATAGATAAAGAGGAATTGAGAATTCAAAATGTACCTGAAACTGAGGAGAGCTCAAGTAGTTTTGAGAGTTCTAAAGAAGAAGAACAACCTCAACCTCATCTTGTGAGGAGGTCAACACATGAAAGAAAGCAACCTAATAGGTATGGGTTTTCTTTGTTAGATTCTACTTGTGCCTATGCTTTAATTTCTAGCACTAATGAGCCTAGGACTGTGAAATAGGCATTTAGAATGTCTGATTCAAACTCTTGGTTGGAAGCCATGAATGAAGAAATGGCATCATTAGAAAAGAATGATACTTAGAGTTTGGTGCCCTTGCCTGAAGGCAGAAAAGCTATTGGCTGAAAATGGGTATTTAAAAATAAAATAGGTCTGGATGGTAGTGTGGAAAAGTATAAGGAAAGGTTGGTTGCGAAGGGGTATTCCCAGGTAGAGGGAATTGATTATGGAGAAATTTTTTCTCCTGTAGCTAAGCTGACATCTATCAGATTTCTTTTGTCACTTGTAGCAGCGTATGACTTAGAGATTGAACAGATGGATGTGAAGACAACATTTCTTCATGGTGACCTTGAAGAAGAAATTTATATGTCCCAGCCTGAGCACTTTGTGGAAAAAGGTAAAGAAAATATGGTTTGCAAGTTGAAAAAGTCTCTGTATGGATTAAAACAATCTCCTAGAATGTGGTACCAGAAGTTTGACACTTTTGTTTTGTCATTGGGATTTGTAAGATTGAAATCTAATCATTGTGTGTACTACAAAGTTGAAAATGATCGTAATCTTATTATTGCTCTCTATGTTGATGATATGTTGTTCATAGGCAATATTAAGTTAATGATTTCTGATCTAAAATCTTAGTTGTCTGCAAAGTTCAAAATGAAAGATCTTGGTGCAGCCAGGTATATTATGGAAATGGAAATAACCAGGGACAGAAAGAGTAGAAAACTTTGGCTCAGTCAAAGTAAGTATCTTAATACTATTATGGAGAGATTTTGTATGACTGATTGCAAGTAGCTTGATGTTCCAATTTTGTAGGGAACAAAACTATCTGTTGAAGATTGTCCAAAATCTCCTACTAAGATAGAAGACATGACTAGAGTGCCTTATGCTAGTGCAGTTGGCAGTTTAATGTATGCAATGGTCTGTACAAAGCCAGACATTGCCCAAGCAGTGGGAGTACTTAGTCATTTTATGGAAGATCCTGGAAGGACACATTGGGATGTTGTGAAAAGGATGTTTAGATATTTGAAGGGAACTTCAGAATATGCTTTGTGTTACCGTGGGAATTTGGTTGAATCACAGAGGACTCTCAGCATTCGAGGCTATGTGGATTTTGATTGGACAGGGGACATTGATAGCAGAAGATCCACTAGTGGATATATTTTCATGATGAATGGTGGTGTAGTTAGTTGAATGAGTAAGCGGCAGGTTGTAGTTGCTTTGTCCACCATAGGGGCAGAATACATGGCAGAAACACATGCCTATAAAGAAGCAATCTGGTTAAAACATTTGTGTTCTAACATTGGGTTTGATGCAGGGAAAATTACAATTTACTATGACAGTCAGAGTGCTATTTGTTTGGAAAAAAATCCTACTTTCCATGTTAGGATGAAACATATTGATGTGCAGTATCATTTTGTATGAGATATGGTGGAGGATGGAAAGGTCTCTTTAGAAAAAGTGGATGCTCTAGAAAATGTTGTAGATGCATTGACAAAACTAGTGAGCACAGACAAGTTCAAGTGGTGTGCCAATTCGATGGGCCTAAGTGGCCATGAATTTCAATAGTTTTGTTGTGCTCTAGAGGTGTCAGTAAGATCTTCGTCAAGTGGGAGATTGTTGGAAAATGTGCCTCAGGCTTACTAACATGAAAAATACTGAAAGAGAAAATTCAATGAGATCCTCTAGAAGTCTTACCAACTAGCAACTGTGTTCAAAGTTATAAAGTCACTGAGACTTTGGTTTTGTCTTGTCGATGGGAGTCATTGGCAAGACATGTCTATCACTGTGAAGATTCCTATCTCATCCTGCCCAAAGAGACCTCTTGCAGACGAGTTGGTTCCTAGTGGTTATCGAGGAGATACATGAAGTTTCAGAGTGACTCATTCTGAAAGAGTATGTCTCGCCGATGGGTTGGATCCTGGTGAACATCAGGGAGACTCTTGGTTGACAGGTTTGCATTTAGTAAGAATTCTTTCCGATGGATGTGGTCTTGCCAACAGGCTAGTGCATTCGATATGACCTCTTGGCGATAGCCTTCCTCCTACCGATGGATCTCCATGCAATGAAATTTGGTGTAACCTCTTGCCGATGGTGTTTCTCTTACCGATAGAATGGTCGAAGTAATATTAACTATCAGGTATGCCTTCTATGTGATCTCCTGCCGATGTCTATTGGTCTCACCGACAGACAGGTGATTTCGGTGAGAACTCTTGCCAATGGTTTTCCTCTCACCGATGGGTATGAACATCAGTATGACATAAAAGTTCTATAAGACTCTTAGTGACAGCGAAACTCTTTCTGATAGATCTGTACAAGCTAGATTTGTGTTTGGTGTGAAGTCTTAGCGACAACGATGGTCTTGCCAATGGTTCTACAGTGGATATCAATGTGATGTCTTAGCGATAGAGTAAGTCTGGGCAATAGGTTTGAACTCGATATGAATCTTGCCGATGGTAGTGACTTTTACCGATAATGGCACTCAGACATTGTGGCATCAGGGAGACACAGCCTAGTGTCTCACTGACATGCAATATAGTTTGAATGCCTTGACTGAATTTCTATCCTATGCGGTTTGTTCTGGGCCAATGGGAGAAGCAAAATGTGAACCGTTAGTAGTTGGATTGTTGCGACCATTCCTGTGAGGAAGGTGAACAGATTGTGAGGAGAACAATTATGCTCTGGTAATGGCAGATGACGAAGTATAGAATGAGATAACAAAATGTTGCTCGATTGAACACAAACTGATCTAAGTGAATTCATTTTATGTTTTGAGAGAGTTATTCTATACAAGACTGATCAGTGAATGTTGCTACTGTAAATTGACATCAAAAAGTGAAGTTTGTACTATGTATGTAATTTTTGTTTACTGTAATACAAAGAGACTTTTCTTGGTGTGGTGGGATTTTCTCTCATAAGGGTTTTCCCACGTAAATCTGGTGTCCAATTTTGTATGTTCATTTCTCTGTTCTATTAATCTTTTCAACTGTATCTTAATGAACTGTAATTGCAAAATTTAAAGTCATATCTACATTCTTCCCTGACTTTTTGACATTAGGAGAGTTTGTTCCGCACCTAAGCTTTCCTTACAAGATGTGCTCCCACACCCACACGTGAAGAAGCATGACACCTGCACCAAGTGCCCAGTCGTCCAAGTATGCATACTCATGTAAATCCTTGTAAAGGGAGGCAAGAAGAACTGGACCCCACTCAAAACGGATTGGCCTGTCATGAACCATCCGCTCCCAGCAAAGCCCCCAGCCAGGGTTGAAATACTGGCCTCGTCAATCCAGGGCAACAAGACCTAAAATAATAGCATCTATCACTAGACGGAATGGTGATGTGAGCAACCGATGACGTTCCAGCTCTATCTGGCCCTCGCAAAACATGATCTCATCTATGGTCAGGACTACATGGAAGGCATCCCGTCTAGCATCCATATCATGAATAACTTGCCGACCATGTATCGACAATCTAAGTATGCACCACACATCCTCCAAGGTAATAGTGGCCTCACCAGTGGGAAGATGAAAGGACGATGTCTCACTGTGCCATCTCTCAGCAAGTGCAGACATCATGCTAAGGTGGGTCCGCATAGGTGTTGCGTAGGCAATATACCATAGCCCCATCTCTCGCAGTCGATCCTGCTCCCTGTCAGTCAGTCTCACAAGTAACCAAATATCTCCCACAATTTGTGCTCACAAGAATAGAGCTCCCTCGCCCCCTCCTGCATCAGGAAAGATCATCGTGTTAAAATCATCTAGAAATTTTATCCTGAGCATTCAAAAAACTAGTCCAACATTGCAAACTGTGAAGGCGTTGTAGTTTGAAATTTGCAAACAGCAACACTGGGGTCTCAAAATCCCAAACTGCACCATGGTGGTACACTTTACTTAAACACCCCGAACCCTAATTCTAAAGTCCACTACGACATCAGAATTTGAAAGTCCAGTGCTCCATTTCACGAAGGCATCAGAGTTTGAGGAATCTTTTCAAACTCCAAACTCCACCATGGCTGTCCATCTTGCAATGGTGGTTTAGTTTGGAGGGCCGAGAAGTCCATTTTGAAATTTTAACGGTGGTATATTGCACCACTGAAAGAGACCTAGTTCTAAAAAGCAATAAATAAGCACGTAAAATGAAAAACGAAGCTTAGGTAAGGATCACATATCGGTGCCCCGATGTCGGGAGGTTGCTGGTATGTTCGTACTCAGTCGAAGATATGCAAAGGGAGCTATCGTTGCACCATCTTGTTAGGGTATCAAGGCTTGAATCGCAAAATCTCCTAGGGCTGGATGTGTTCAAGTGAGCTGGAAGTGGCCCCTCGAGGCCTATTTAAGCCTAAAAATTAGATTTTTTTGACCCCGTTCGGCCATCCTGCTAGGGTTTTGACCCTCGGTTCCATTTTTGTTCTTCTGAAGCTCGTTTCACACCATTTTTTGGTATTTTACCTCATTTTTTGACCTCCCGAAGCCTTTCTAGACCCGTCAGGTACATTGTCCTTTTTTCTTCATGAGATCACCCAAAAAATCAAAATTCTCGTCTGATCTCTCGAGGGGGCAGTATGCTACCATAATTTCCTTCATCAGGGCAGCAATGAGGAAAATTTTTAAAATCAAAATTTCTTTTGGCTTTTGATTGAGACTGTTTATTCTTTGAACCAATGCAACGAGTGCACTGCTTCAAAGAGGGGAAAAATGTAGACACGTAAAATGTACTAATTGACACTGCACATCTAATCCCGACCACTAACATCGCTTCATCTTGAATCATCCTTCGATCTAACCATTTAATCAAATACCTTTATTTGATTAAATTCATCAATGTTCCTCTCTTAATTGAATAAATCATTTATCTAATTAAGTCATCCTTTCTCGTTAATTGAATCAATCAGTTTGATCTAATTATCCCTATTTAATTAAATGATCAATTTTATTTGATTAAATCTCTAAAGTTCATCCATTAAATTAAATAAATTTAAACCTTATTTGATTTAATCTAACTTCATCTCCTTGGTTAAATAAAAACAAAAAACCTTTATTTAATTAAACTTGAAACCATACTCTTCTCATATTTGATTTAAAGCAATCCATAAATCTAAATCAATATGTCATATCATTCTAATCTCTCATTAAATTAATTAACCTTGATTAATTTAATCTCTTCTCATGTCCCATCCTCTATCTTTTGCAACTTGCACATGAAAATAGATTTAATTCATTTATTAAATCTCTATTTTCTCTCAAAAGGCATAATAAAGGAATATTCCCTCAAGTTTGAATTCAAAATCCAAGTGGAATTTGTCCTTCCAATTGGGCATTTACTCCACCTAGAAAGTCCTTTTTCCTTGAGCCAAGTGGCATTCAATGCACCTTCTTTCCCTCTTACATGTCATTTCAAAAATTTCAAAATTCAAATATATGCATTTATTGACACATTCTTCAAAACTTGCACATCCTCCATCCACTCACATATTGACAAGTGGCACTTTGTCATTGGTTAATTCTTAGTCCCACATTGCTCTATTTTGGACATCTCCTCAACTTGAAATTCTATAAATAGGAGGCTCCATTCCTCAATTGATCATCCACAACTTGAGTAAACTTACTATACTCAAATTCATAGCAATCTTCATCCATCTTATTGAGTTTTATAGCTAGGTTATGTAGATTTTGTTTTGGAGCACTCATCAATCTTCAACAAAGTGGATCACAATCTTCATCAAATCATCAAAGCTAGCATTGGAGTTGGGAAAGGGCCAATTTTCACATCAAATTGGCACCAACTCCCTCAAAAGATCAAGAGTTTGCTTTGTTTTAGAATAGGATTTGATATTTTAGTTTTAAGTTTGTTGTGTTCTTCATGTTATTCCTTTTCTCTCACATTCAAATGGATTTCTTGAGGGATCTATATTCTAACTTGCATTTAACCTTATTAATGTGTTGTTTGTTGTGTTCTTCCAGGTGTGAGATATAGGTTCACAGTTGTATGTGAGTTGATCATTATTACTATCTGAATTGTTGCGAGACATTCTCTACAAAGTATCACTAATGACATTTTGAATTCACATAGGAAAATGATTGATTCTTATTTGTTTACACAAGAATTGCTCAGGTCATCTCAGTTTAATTATACCTAATGCTTGTGTTAACTTACAATATCAAAAAATCATGAAAGAAGTACTCGGGTCATCATGGTCTAAATTATACCATCGATGCTTATACTCACTTTCAACATTTCAAAGGCTCAATGATGATAAAAGAACGATAAATGGATTGTTAAGATGACAACATTGCATATGTAGATTTGCATGGTTAAATTAGATTGCATTCATTTTAGTTTTGCATCTGTAGAGTATATTATTCCAAAGGTTTCCAAATATTTTGAAAAATGATGTTATCTTTATCATTAGTGGATTGAGTATACTTGACATTAACAAAAACATTAGCATTCTCATGTAGTTGCATAATCATTTGCATTGCATATATTAGAATGCATTATCATATCATTAATTCATTTATACATCATACATTAGAAAGTATCATCATAGTGATAATTCATTCATTCATACATTACATCATATATTTGCATTTCAATATTACCAAAAATAAAGTGTATCGTATATCATTTGCATCATCATTTCATATATCATAGAAAATGATATCCAAATCGTATATATAGTTGCATTATCATATCATTCATGCATAAACATTATCATACATCTATTTGTCCATACATATATTACAATTATCATACATCCATACATCATCATTATAGCATAATCACATTAACATCATTCATAAAGCATATAGAATAATAATCCTATGCATTATCATATTCATTATTGCATCCATACATATCCATAACATCATCATATAAAACATCACATGGCATATATAATAGGAAATTAAATACATCCATCATAGACATACAACATAGAATCATATAGAACACATATAGATCAATAATCCGCCGCATATCATATAGCCTCAAAATCATAATGTCAAAGTGTACAAGGATATCCAAAGGTATAAAGAGATACAACAATATAAAAAATGGCAGTATATCATAGTGTCTCAACTAAATCAGGAAGTATACATCATGTCCAAAAATATAACAAATCTGTCATCACATCGGAGCTATGTCATGCTCCCCCTAAATGTTGTCGACATAACCAGAACAATACCTCCTGCACTAGGATCTCTTTGATCTCCTGTAAGTGGCTATGTAACACCTCTACTAGTGGTCCGATATTGGGTCCTACCTGACCGGGACTATGCAAAGTTCTCTCGCCACTCTGGAGGAACCACCTCATGATATCTCTGTCTATAGAACTCGACATCCTGGGTGGTATGGCGTACCTCTCTAAAATAATTTGTTGTCTTAGTAACCTCTATGGCCTATTGTAACCTCTTGGAGATGCCCTCGACCTGCTCCACCCACTATCGCAGAGTGTCCCTCTCTGCAGTAAGTGTGGCAACCTGTGCCTACATCT
>VDFB02254243.1:0-34144 GCA_007258455.2 Sequoia sempervirens | reverse complement strand
GATCATGACTAAATGGGGAAATAAGCACATTTTTTAGAATATTATTGTAATTTTATTCCACAAAAACAAAATATTTATCCCACAAAAACTATTAATTAATAATTTTATTTGTAATATTTCATTATTAATTATGGCAGGCTACGATCGAAAATAAGGTCTTGACGAAGGTTTTAGAGTATGTTTATTAAAATGAAAATTAGGGCCAAGATTTTAATAATGAGAAAATTTATTTAGTCATTTTATTTGTCCAATATTAGTCATTTATTTAGTCATTTAGTTGTGATTTTACCCAATGACCAAATTAGTCACTTATAAATGACCAAATTAGTCATTTATTTGTCAAATTCTACTAGTGTTAGTCACGTGACTAAAAATTTTAGTCACCTAACTAAAACTTTTAGTCATGTAGTCATTTATTTGCCAAATTCCACTAGTGACATTTCCACTTCATAACATTGTTTCAGTTGTCAACTTTGTGGAAAACTACACACTAAAGCCATAGAAAAAGGTGAAATCATAGTACTACAACTCCACATAGGTTGCTATATTTATGCATATAGCATTCATTCATGCAAATGATAGTACCGAGGATAATAGGAAATTATTAAGGGAGTATCAATTTTACATTAGTGATGATCACACACATTCTACAAAGTTTGTACAAGGTTGCTTTCAGATGTTCTATGTTGATCTGGCTAGCAGGGGAATATCATTCAGTCAACATCTCATATGGTTAGATAATTGTACATCACAATTCAAGAACGCCATATTTTTTTACTGGTTGAGCAGGATGCATAGGATTAGTGGTGTTCAACATATGTGGAACTTTTTAGAGGTTGGGAATGGAATTTGTGGGAGCATGATGGAGCAGGTGCATGTATCAAAAGAGCCCTAGCACGAGAAGAGTTAAAGTACAAAGAAAATGTAAATTTGACAGATGCAAGATCAATTTTCAAGTGGTACAATCATGCAATGGGTCCAGGTAGTGAAGGTAATTGTTTAGTTCATAAATATTTTCATTTAGTCTATGATACTAACATTGCAAAATATGAGGATTTTTGTACACTAATAGGATCGAGCGAGCTACAATATTTTAGAAGATCCAATGCAAGTACATGGACTATCCATATACAAAAGATGGCATGCTTTTGTTCTGCATGTACACTTCAAGTATGGCATGATTGTGAGTCAATAGAGTGGGTTGAAAAATGGTTTGTAAGAAGTCTAACCCCACTTGACACTTATCAGCTCTCGAAAACTCTACAAATCATGAAGATACAATCATCCATTGACTTTGATCATGTACCAGATGTACTAGAATGAGGTAATATATCTTACTTACAGGTTTTATTTTGATGTTCATTAAATACATCTAACAAGATGAACATATCAATGTAGGGCATGTTTATGTGGTGATTTCAGATGAATACAATGAAGAAGGTACATATTATTACATGTGTCCTTGAATCAAGGCCAAAAAGAAATTGGAGGCCCCAGTTATAGATGGAGAAAACATATAATATCCTACAAGTTCAATGGTTGTTACTAGAACATGTGTTAGAAGGTAGCCAATTAAGAATGCTATAGTTTGGTTGTTAGAGGACTTCAACAAGCATAAAAAAATTCTTCACTACTTCAATCTTGTCATTGCCACCAAAGTTAATTTGATCAAATATAAGGGAAGACCTGTGAACAAGAACATGAGGAAAGTGCGTGAGTTTGACCATGAGGCAATACTTGACACAATAAAGAGTAGAGCAGACCCATATGGTTCCCTACATTGATTTTTAAGTACATACACATTGAATTTGTAAAGCCATTTTATTGATTGCTACTTTATTTCAAGCGTTTAAGTTTGATTGTAGAAGGGTTTGCAGAATTGCATTATTTTTAATTTTTAAAATAATAAATATATGTTTCTCTCTATTCACTACCTTTAAGTGAGGGTATTCTCTATTGGCATTTGATGTCATATGCATTTAGGACTATCATTGATGCATTTGCGACTGTAGGTTATACTTAAGATTGTCAACTTAAGAAAAGAACATCGGTTGTTGGTGCAAGTGTGTAGTGGTATGAGAAACATTGGTTGTTGGTGCATTTTCTAGTTCTCAATCTTCTCTTTCTTTTCCATTTCTTATTTCTCAGATTCTTATATTCTACATATTTTATTGTAATTATGTCAGTGATATATTTGAAATTTATAGGTAGGATCATGTAGAGATGAGAAATTAGTGAAATATGGGCCACATCACCATTGTAGGACCTTTAATTGATCTACTTATAACATGCATGAAGGTGATAATAGATCTCATCAACAGGTGTATGTTTTCCATTATTCAGTTATTGGTCTTTTAATGTTTTTTATGTGAGTCCATGTCTAAAATTGTTAGAATTTTTCCAGATTTTTGTGGACCGAATTCCAATGAGAGTACACAACCATAGAGAGGCTATTACCCATGTGTTTCCAAGGGAGTAGGGGATGTACATTTTTTGAATCATTTTGGAATGCAAATAAATGGGCCACGTGAGGTGGATTGGAGAAAAGAAACTAGGGAACAACTCCTTTTTTTCTTCTTGTATAATATATTTCATGACTTGGGCTACAAATGGGAGGATTAATTCCTTGCATGTATTGCTACACATATTGATAAGTGGGAGGATTTTCAAGATGTTCTTTCATCACTATTTTAATATTTGTTATTGACTTAGTTTATTTTTTTATATACAAAAAATATGAGAAATTAATACATGCATATGTGTATATTCCTTTATATATGCCTGAATTAAATGTGTATATTACATTTAAACTTAGTTGTAATGGTTTATGGTTTACATTTGAAGTTGTATTAAAGGAAAAGTATGCAGATTAATGAAAAAATATGAAACAATGTCTTATGTTGTACAAAGGCATATTTTCTTGCTCTTCTATAAACCCTAGAAATCCTTCCATAATTATTTGACATTAAAACTTGATCAACCCTTCCTCGTTTAGTATGCTTAACCTCGAGGATAAAGTTTGCATCAGAAGGCTATGAACTCACCTCTCGAATTAATACATCCCCAATATATCACGATGATTCTCATGATTATTCTCAACCCTTTTTCTATGTCTCGAGTTATTACATCACCGTGAGACCCCATTTCTATGAGGCATATGCTACCCCTACCTTGTAAATCCTACCGAATGGAAAGCTAGTGAGCTCACTAGCTTTCCAATTTGGTAGGATTAGCAAGGTAGGGGTAGTGTATGCCTCATAGAAATGTGATCTCACGATGATGTAAATCATCATGACACCTCATTTCTATGAGGAATACCCTACCCCTACCTTGTCAACCCTACCAAATTGGCACACTAGTGAGTGAGCTCACTAGCTTACCAATTCTGTAGGGTTGACAAGGTGATAGAGCTCCTAAAATTTCAAAATTTTAGCCCCATTTTGTGCTTGGTGTGAACATGTCACATAATATACCATAGGTAGGGTTTAGGGTTTTTACTTTGTATCCTCTCTTTCATTGTTTCTCATGTTTTAAACCTTGGGCATTCTAATTTTAGGTTAACCTACTTTAACCGGTCGCCAGTTGGTCAAGTCACAACTTGAGTCATTGCAAACATATTTTCACCAGTGCCTTTCACTTAGGTATGTTGGTTGCCTAGTTGTATGTCATCATTTTAAATAATTTCTAAGTCAGGTTGAAAATCTTATAAATTTTCCTTTATAAAATGTCCACCTTGAGGGTCAAAACCTGTTGGCCTAGTGTTGGATCCATTTTAAAACTAACATTGTCGAAATGTACAGACAATACCATCTTTCTAATCTAAAGAAAAGATCATGACTGTCCATCACACACCATGCAGGAGTTGAAGAGCGACCACTAGAAGGTGTGTGAGTTCTCTGATTGAGTGATGCATGTCCTCACCATGATGGGGTCCAATATGTTTACATTATGTACAATGTTGAGTACTTCCAAGATCAACAATTCACAAGCGTTTGCAAGGAAAAATATTAGCCACCCATCGCACACCTCATAGCCTGAATTGAATGATCATTAGGAGATGTGCGAGGTCTATGAAAGGACAACACGTGTACTATTCTATCTGATGGAAAAGAAAGTGGAGCCCACAAAAAGAGATGGCGAAGCTCCTAGTCAGCACTCTCCTATTGGCTGACAAGTTGGTGAATTATTATGAAGAAAATTCAAACTATGTTGATTCAATCTGAGTCACTCATGGTTCCATCTCAGAATGAAATCAATGGCTGCTATTTGAAATTGAGCATGCAAGAATTTGAGCCATTTTTATTCACACGATCAAGTAGTAATGGTTGAAAGGACATTGGCAGTAATGGTTATTGGGTTGTAAAACATTTCAAATTGATTTCCTTGCATTGTCAAAAATCACAAATTAGTGTAGAGCTACTGGAAGATTGAGCTAAGGTGTTCAAGCCAAGACATGAGAAAATTAGGGTTCCTGTTAACACAAAAATCTAAGTATAATTAAATCTAAATTTTGTGATTTATTTCAAACTATCTTGAATCAGGGTGGGTTGTATTTGTTTTATTTAGATTTATTTTTCCTACATGCTTTAATTATCCTTTTACATTAATTTTATGTATAAAACTCTTGCCCTCGGCCAAATTTGTGTAAGTCTGTGTCTTCTAATCACACCCTAGGCTACTAATTGAGGGAGTTAGGTTTTTGAGTTTCTTTCTGTTAGAACCCTAGCCTATGTAAACTTGCCAAATATCCATGGCCCCCAAAGCATAGAAGCCTCATCCTAAAACCCTAGCTAGGTTACTCTCTGATGACATTGTCAACTAGCTCAAACCCTTGACAAGAAAGAAAAATCAAGGAGCAATGATATATTATGGCCCTAGGATTTGTGATGGATTGTAGGAAAAGCAAGCTTCAATCAAGGATATTAAATTTCCCTATACTAGTTGGAAAATGCTCAGAAATTGGTTTGGGAACAAGAATTGTGAGTATCCTATTTTCCATACATGGAAGATGGATATGAGAAAAATTATAGTCCCAAATGTATATGTGGATGTGGAATTGGTCAAGGATATTGCATCTAGATATGATCTAGTGTCCAAAATTTTTAGGGAATGTAATTGTGCTGAGGTGATTAAGATCACCAAGGAGGAGATTGTGGAAGTTTTCAAACTACAGAAATGGAATTAGGATATGGTCCCCATTGACATGGATACTTTCAAAAAGGAATATGATAATACCAAAGTCTTATTCTGAACTACCACATTACCAATGCACATGGGTTCAAATGGATATGGGAAGAAAAAGAAGCAGATTAAGATTGGGAGAGATGAGAAAGAACCTTTGCCCCTGTATTATTTTACCCCTTATTTTAGAAAGACCATCTTCTCTGTGTATCAAATTATTGGTTTTGATGCACTTGAAACCATACCACTTGAATATTTGTATATGGTAGGAAATATTTAGTATGCACCCTTTAATGGGGTTTATGATTATGCCACTTATCTAGCAGAAAACATGCACACGCGCTTGTTGAACTAAAGGGAGGAAAGAATTGGGTAATGTTCTGGTGGTATTATCTATCAATGCATATGATTTTGTACAAGCAAGAGAAGTATTTTGGAGAAGACATGTCTCTAAAGAAAGTGGATGGTGATATTGAGCTTCTGGTCCAATGTTGAACCCAAATCCTGGATATGGATGACTAGAAGTTTGATTACCTAGTTTTCAATAATATTTTTGTAGCTAAAATGAGGAGAATCATGGTTCTTGATCTGCCAAGGATCCCAAAGGAAATTCATGACTTCTTACGGCCTATAAAGAGGAGGCATGAGCTGAATATGACCCATAATTGGGGATATATCATTCCATATCTAGATAGGACCATATTTAGGGTGTATGGGACTCCTTTGTACCCTTTGGTGCTACCAAGGACTGTACCACTCAGGATTGGATATATAGAAGTCATGAGGCAGTTGGCTAGATCCCAAGATTGTGACTTTCCAAAACATAAGAAGAAGGGATCATTCTTCCCAGAATACACAACATTTGCAGATTTTTTTTTTATCAAGGGGAAGTGGAATGCTTTGAGTGATGTCCTCAAGCCCTACAAATTGATGATAGCCTACCCTAGGAACCATGATCCCAAGGGATTCATTCATGTAGTAAAAACAAAGAAATCATTGGGTGTGTTTGGTCACAATTTCTATTTCCTTGAAGATGTCATTAGAAATATTTTTTTATTTCCAAGTGTAAGAGGAAAGGAAGGATATGTATCTTTCCTTCAACAAGATGGTAGAAATTATTAGGAGGAAAATCCCAAGGTATGATCCTCTAGCTAACATTCAAGGGGAATTCAACCAGGTAATGCATGCACTAAGAAATTTTGAAAGTGTTGATGGTGTGTTGAGGAAGGTAGAAATGGTTAGCGATAAGGGAAATGATTTGGAAATTGAAGAGGGACCATCTATAGATTTGTAGGAGAGGCCTTCCTATCAGCCACCCAAAACAATTTGGGTGTATACTAGGAAAAGGGAAACAAACAAGAAGGAGTAGGTAGAGCCAACTCCTATTGTTCCAGATGATTCCAAACTAGCTTCTCCAACTAGATCAGTTCCATTGCCTCCTAGGCAATCCTTGCCTCTTATTATTGACATTGATTCTTCTCCAAGAAGTTCTCCTCCCCCAGAGAAGCCACCAATTAAGAGACAAAGGGTAGAGAAGAGCCCGGTAGTGGAGTGCCCTAATAGTGATGAGGATGATATTGTGATAACCACTAAAGATATGTAGCAAGGGATGCCTTCTCCCCCAAGAGAAGTTGCATCAAGCTTTGGGACAAGTATCTTGAGGTTGGGAAAAGCTTAATTGAGTGGTGTGAACAATTTTTATGATATGAGGGCATAGGCTTGCAAAGAATTCATGGAGGAAGATTCTTTCATTGAAACACCAACCTTCAAGGATTTTACATGGAGAGAAAAGGCTGGAGAATATGCAGAGAAGGTTGCAATTGAAAGAAGTTTACATCCTGAATTGCCATAGAATGTTATCTAAGATAATGTGATGCAAGATATGAGGAAGAAATTTAAGAAGATTGCACCTAAGGAAGGAAGGGAACTTGTGCAAACGAGTGGTGGTTTTTTGTTGCTTGAATGGGATATTGCTGATGTAGTGGTACTTGATACAACAAGAAGGGTTGATAAGCCTTTATTCAACACTGAAGAGGAAGCCAGGTTGGCACTTCAAGGATCTACATTTAGTCAAGAACATGATGCTCTGGAAATATGGTAATTGTCTCTTAGTTCAAGAAATCCCAAAGTTGCAGAGCTTTTAGAATTCAGTGGCAGATTGATTGTAAAGATATTTGTAGATACTCTAGCATTAGAAGCCACTTACATGAGTATAAATGTTGCTAGGCTCACCAAGGAAAGAACTAAGCATCTCACCAATGACATGGATACATTTAGAAGAAATTACCATGAGATTCTAGGAGAATACAATAAGAGTCAACAAAGGGTAGTTGAGCTTGAAACAGAGTAAATTTTTTTGAAAAAACAAGTGGAAATGATGAAGTCCCAAGGGACAGTTAGTTCAATCCATACTACTCTTGTTTCTCCCATAATTCATCCTTAGTCTCCTCCACATGAGCAAGCATTGTCAATTGTTCCTTTTGACATGGATTAGGAGCCTTTTGCAGTAGAGAAGCCAATTACATTAAAGGCAGTTGCATCCACTGAATCCACAAAAGAAGAGTTAATTTAGCAAGCTGGGGAATATGAGAAGTTGCTTGAGGAAACATAAAGTTTAATGCATGAGAATAATGCTAAGATTTTTCATACTATTCTGAAGCATCTTAATAGGAAAATTCAAAGTAAATTGAATAGTGTCCATGCTAATTATTCTTTGATGTTGAGAGAAATGGAGATGTCTCAGAGAGATGGAGAATTGGGAACCCCACTCTTAGATAGGTGGATTCCTAGAGTCAGTGATTTCAAGTTGATGTTAGCTAGGGAAAAGCAATGAGAAAATGAATATCCAATGGTGTTCTCTACGTACAAGTTTTTCAGTGATGTTATGGAACAACGATCCCATGGGTATGTTGCCCCATTGGTGTAGAATATAAAATAGTTAAGGATCAAATACGATTAGGAAGAATTGACACTAATACCTAATATCTTCAAGCCTAGGATGAAGTGAAACCTTTGCAAATGTGGACGAATCAGGTGGACACTACAATTGCTTCTCAAACTGAATTAATTTGTGAGGATGTTAATATGGATATGCTTAAAGATAATTTGGAGAAGTTATCTTTTATCATTAGTTTCCTTGAAGAATTTGATAAGGAAGCTAATTCTATAATGAAAAAAGTATGCTCCTTACAAAAATAAAATGGATGAAATTATTGAATTCAATTGGCCATCTGAAGAGGAGTATGGAAAATGGAGAAGGATATTTCTAACTTGATTGGATTAGCAAATTGAGAATAGAACACATATGCTTGGTCAAGTATTGTATAGGTCTGGCCTTGGAGGTTACAATGTATAAAGTATGTCTATTCTAGTTAAAAGTGCTACTGGTAAATATTGATCATTGATGTGGATGTTGATTGGATTTTTTTTTACTTTTCCTATCTTTGGAATTTTGTCATCTTGTCAAGTAGGATGGACACACTACAACAAATTGAAGGATATTCTTTTCAACATGTGCCTTTTGGAAGGCGGGTTTTTTTCTTCAAAATCAAATGAAAATAATCTTTGTATCATATGTATTCCCTCTGATTGAAAATGTAAATATAACTGTAAAGGGAATATTGTCTTGTAGCGGTCCAATTAGAATGTGACATGTGCCTTTTGGAAGGCGGGTTTTTTTCTTCAAAATCAAATGAAAATAATCTTTGTATCATATGTATTCCCTCTGATTGAAAATGTAAATATAACTATAAAGGGAATATTGTCTTGTAGCAGTCCAATTAGAATGTGACATGTGTACTATTAGCCAGAGGCTTGTTTTGCTCCCTTGTTTCCATAAAAGGGAATTCAATGCCATTAGTACAAGTATTTTGTTGAATTCTGGAGTTGAATTGTGTAATTGAAGAACATAGAGAAAATATGTTAGGATTCTTTGTCTAATGCTTTGAGTCTAGATAGTAAGTTTTGTCAAATGTATGGTTTCTAAATATATCAGAATGATAATGAAATTTTTTAAAGTCTGTATTCTCTCCAATTTTAATCTATACTCAGGTTATTAATGAAAATGCTAATCAAAGATCATTTCATTAATTTTCATCATTGTTAAGCTTTGGTGTATGCTTTGATTTTAGCTCTTGTTCAAAGAATTGGTTAAAATGCTTATATCTTATCATAAATTCATGTGCAGAACAATTGGATTTGATAAGTAGTCTTAGAATTTGATTATGAATGGGTGAATTGCAAAGTAATTTCACTAAGATCATTTGTGTTCAAGATTAAATGTACCTTTCATTTCAATTTATATCGACTCCCAGCCCATAGATAATGGCATTGATCATAGTTATTATGAGCACCTTGTAGGATTCTGGTCACCCAACTTGAGAACATCATTTTATATAACTTTTCAATCAATCTTTGTTTTGTTGTAGTTGGTGTTGTTTTTATTCTCGGTTATATATTTGTAAGTATTTCAAGGAAATTCCAATTTATTGAAGCATTTCATCTTCCTAGCCTTTCATGAGAATATATCTACTTGTTTATGCAATGTGTACATCAATTGTTTAGAAGAGTCATATAATTTAAATTTGGGATCACCCTCATAGATTTTGTAGAGCTCAAAGTGTAGGAGATAAAGAATTGGTGCTACATCTCATTTGTTGGATACTTATCTTGCGGGTATTCAAGAATTGAGTTTGGAAAACTCATAGGTATCTGGCGAGATCTGATTCGTTCATTGAAAACAACCAATAGGGGTAGTGTATGCCTCATAGAAATGGGGTCTCACAGTGATGTAAATCACCTTGAGACCCCATTTCAATGAGGCATATGCTGCTCCTACCTTGTCAAACCTACCGAATTGGAAAGCTAGTGAGATCACTAGCTTTCCAATTCCATAGGGTTGACAACTATAGCATTGAGGTTATCATAAAATTTTAGGATGTCCCTTTAGACTATGATATTCATATTGTCATACCCAATTATAAATATTTGAGAGTGAGAAAGGAACTATATTCATATTCTCATACCCCATTATAAATCTTTGAGAGTGTAATAACCATTGATGGCCTAGGTGGTTGATGTAATGTTTTAGAGTAGTGGATTGCAAGGAGTTTGTGCACCAACAAAACTGGCTTCTTCTCCACCTTTCACTCCACCTTGTCAACATAGGAATAAAATCTTCCTATTTTATCTCTCTCATCCCAACCAATCCAATCCTCACCGTACATGTCACAAGACCAATTCTCCAACCATTGATCTTGTGCCACATTCATGTACATCTCCTTAGCTTATAAAAGGAAGCTCATCACCTCCATTTTTAACATGCACAACAGATATCATACTTACATGCTACTAAAATATCATATCAATTATCCGAAAGTGTGCCTCTATAAAACCATCATCATTATCATAGCATTAGCATTGTCATTATCATTGCATTCTCATTAGCATAGTATACCAATCTCCATAGTATTGTAGTTGTAGCTACTTCATTGTAGAATCATATCCTCATCTCCATCTTAGCATCATCAATAGCTTCATCAATCTCATTTCCATCGATTGCATTATAGAAATAATTCACATTGCATATCAAAATATACCCAAAAATCCATTCTACTTATAACAATATTGAAAAACAAGGAAGTGCTATTCTAAGAGAATCATTATTATCAATAACATGATCACAAGTGATAGGAGACCCCATTTCTATGAGGCATGTGTTTCCCCTACCTTGTCAAGCCTACTGAATTGGAAAGCTAGTGAGATTACAATATTTTATCCAATTTAATTGATCATCCCTTAGGCTAAATAATTACATGTTATTTAATCTCTCTGATGAATTTATTCCCCGTTGTATTTTCTCTCATTTAACTAATTGACTAAAATTATCAACTATTATTTAACTTCTCCGGTAGTAATGTAATTACCCATTTTACCATTTATTTTCTTTTTCAAAATTTCGATGAAATATTTAACCCCTAGATAAAAATGTAATTGTATTTTACACTATTGAGTGTAAAGCTTTATCATTCATGTTCCATCTCAATAAATCCCATTTTATTTCATTTCTCCATTCCATATTGCATTTTATGGAACGAAGATACTCAATAATATTTTCTTCCTGTGTATTAAAGTATCGAAGTGACTTGAGGAGATTTTTATTTCTTCCATCGATCGTTATTTTCTTGCAAATGAAGTTTCCATCCGTGTGACTTACATATTCGATGTGACTTTGAAATTTCACTCTGATCATTGTTCTCTCGTCGATATTCCTTTACCACACTAAGTTTAGGGTTTCTTGCTCTATTTCTTTAGCGAAGAATGGTAGTATTTCTTCTTGTTATGTCATTTTGGAAGAAGAAACTAATACTCTCCCATCAATTGTAGACACCTGTTAATTGCTCATTTCCAAACATCCTCTCTTTTGGGATTTTCCAATACATATCAATTTTCTCTAGCGTGGGAGCATCCATCTATAGGCTTCGGCCAAATAACCTTTCATCTCACATCTTCATTTATGAAGCGCCCTGCAACTCTGAGCTGAGAACTCTAACTCCAGCGTTATCTCCAACAATAGATGTATTCTTCTTGTGTGTTACATGCTCATTATCTTCGATACCCATCACTTGATTTAGCCACTACATGCTTAGGAGAATGCAATAATGGATCACTATTTTTCTTCAAGTTCTCTATTCACAATTCATCATCCTCAGAGTATGTTCTCTTTGGTATGTCCAATCCGACAACATTCACTCCTGCTACTTGATCATCTACTCTAGGTTGTGTCACCTTACTCCAATTTGGAGGTGATGACTTTTAAAACCTAAAACGCATTTCCATAATTCATTTATAGGAATGGGCATGATATACTCAATAGTAGTGTGTAAGTCTCTATATGCGCGTTCCTCTCTTCGATTTTCCCTCATCAACACTTATTAAGTCTTCATAAGTTCCACATAAGCCTTACCACCATGCAAAACATTAGCTATAGTTTTTCTTTCAGAGAAACTAATTACTTCACCCACAGTTTCACTTTCCCATCAAATTCTATTCATGTGCTCTTGCATTAATTTTTATGGTTCTTACCAACATCAGAGGAAGGGATTCAAATTTGTTTAAGAGTGTCGAGCTCTTGATTTCCAAATTCATGCATATTGACAAATTGTTGTCCACCAACAAGCATTTCCCTGTTGCATCTCTAGCTAAGTTGCGCGGGTTACCTTCAGCATTTAAAATCCCATACGCCTTTGTATCCACTTAAGTATACCATCTTTGACGCAATGATAATAATAGGAAAAAGGAAAACAATGGAAACTTCCATTCATTCTACATATGCAGCATTCATCACTGTCAAAATTGTATATATCATTCATTTCAAGAGTTGTAATCTCAGCTCATCCATTATTTGAGAATATGTGTTTGTTCACAATGATTGAATTCTCTGAAAAAAAAAATTGTCTTCTCATAGTAAATTTTATGCAAATCCCCTTCACTACAAGAAATCTTCTTGCATTTTGAATGCCACAGACTTCCCCCAAACAATTCACTTGGAATAGAAAACAAGTCAATTTTCCCATCGGCATCTGAAATTCTTCAGCTTTCACGACATCATCACACATAAATTGTAAAGTTACAAGCCTTATATATGGTATTATCCCATGGTACTCATCATCCATAATTTTTAGATTAGCTATCTTCTGCCCAAACCTTCCATTGGTGCCCTGCATTAGAAGACATTCTATAAACTGGCCATGTTAATGTATATAAGAAACCCCAATTCAATTTCCTTTTTATTTTTATTGTCACAAGTCTTGTGCCATGATTGCAATTCAGGAAACCATCTCTGATAATAGTGGCATCAATTCCACTATCCTTCTTATACAAAGAAAGAATAACCCCTACGCATTTCATGTTCTGGCCCATTGAAATATGACTACCCATTAGAGGTGAGTCTGAAGTAGTGTACTTGTCCATTTTATTTTGAATTTGATAATCAAGCCCCTTTGGAATTTCATTTCCCTAGAAAATTAATTCTTTTCCCCAAAATCTTCATCTTCATAAAAACTTTCTCTATTCCCACTTGTTGATGCCATCAAATCCAGGGCAAGATTATCAAATAGTCTAATTTCAAGACATCTTATTCCTCGTAGTTATCTTATCAAGACTTGAAACATTCCTAAATTTAAAGTGGGTTTTCCTCATGATTTTTTTTTATTTCCCTCCTTGTGCAAAATGGGTCAAGTAGCCTTTACTATCATCTTGACAAAAATGATCAGAGTTACCTCATAGCCATGAAAATGAACTAGTGTGTTGATTTGTGACAGAGGAACATGTTTGCAGGAGGATTTGGCATGAAGTCATCAGATTTGGAAGATATTGACTTTCAAAGTAGCCCAATCAACCTTTTCTAAAACCGCACTTGTGAAAACCATCTGAAGCATGCCAATTTGCCATTTTGTAAAAATGTCAAATCACTTCCTGTGAAGCTGTAACTTGGGGATTGGTTCATTTTGGATTTATGAGAATATGTGTAAAGTGGCTTGTTACCAATCTTCTTTTTTTGCAAAATATCAAACCTCCAATTTGACCCTTTGTGACAATTTTCTGGAAATGCAGATGTGAAAACTGTGTGAAAGCATTTTGCTTTTGGCTTTGTAAAAATACCAAACGATGTCCAAAAGCCCCAAAAATTGGCATGGAGGTAGATTTTGGTGTAGAGAATCAAGAGCACCAATTGTTATGTCATAATATCTTTTTATATGCTTAAAATTTTCCTTCAAAGTAGGCCACTTTAACAGATTTCACTGTGCTAACAAAAGATTTTCTAGAAAACCCTTCAACTTGTTGCTTGGAAAATTTGTTAAAACAAACCATATGAAGCTAAAAATTGGCGTGCACACTCATCTGTGGTAGATAAACAAGTCTTCAAAATGATTTCACTTGAAATTGGACTAGTTTCATTTTGTGATTTTTCAAAGTGAGCCATTTAAGCAAATTTTTCAACTGAGTTTCTGAGTTCTGTATTAACTTTTTGACATGGCACCTTCAAATATTTCCAAAATTTGAAGGTTCCAACAATGGCTCCATCTTTAGATGTATGCCCCTTGTGGGAATAGCAAGAATCCAGGTCTTTGGAAGAGCAGACCAATTGTTTCACCCCTTTGGCAACAAAATCGAACTTCATTTATGTCTTGAACTGTTATGGTCTAAAATTCAAACCATAAATGATGGCTCAAGGCCACCCAAAAGAAAGGCCCATAATTTCCTCTGTCATAAATTTTATTCTGATTTGAGCTCAGTGAACTCCCCTTGATATCTTCTTCCTCCTCAAGCTGCTGATTTTGGCATGTATTTTCAAAAGAGTCCATATTTGTCTGCATTGATTGATCAATTTCTACATATTCACCAATGACATGATTGGCACCATCCTCATACCTTTTCTTATCAATGTTTCAATTAGCACATCTACTTGGTCAAAAGTGACTAATTTTACTGACTTAGGCCAATGAATTGAATTAGGCCAATATACTTTCATGAACTGCTCAATAAACATGGATGTGTTGGGCCTGTAATTAATAGGTATTTGTATACAGATTCTCGCCATTTTGTTGAAGAGAGAGCGTCCAAATTCTCCATTATGTCTCCTTATACCATAAAATTCTTTTAAAAGACTGTGACTTATCTTTTGAAGATGGATCGTAGGTTTCACATCAAGTGGAAATTGATGATAACGGATATAGGTTGGAATGTGGTGTGCCATAAAATTCTTTTAAAATGCCATGACTTATCTTTTGAAGATGGATCGTAGGTTTCACATCAGGAGGAAATTGATGATAATGGATATAGGTTGGACTATGGTGTGTAGGGTATTGAGGTGGGTGGGCTGGGACAACGAGGCCTTTTACACTTCAAAGACAACCCATTTTAATTAAAAATTATATTGTTCCAAGTATTCTTCATTAAGTTTTTTCCAGAGTTTCCACCTACTTTTCCAAGAGTAGGAAAATGATTCTTTAGAAATTATTTTTGATTTTCCCCAGTGGAATCTCCTCACTCTAAATGTGAAATTTATATTGACTCTTTAAATGGAAAGGCTGGAACTGAATTTTCTGATGTTTGTCCCCAGCAGAGTCGCCAATTTGTTAGCTCTCAAAAATGCAGGAAAAATACCTCAAGAGGTTGCCAAATTCTTGGTACGTTTTAGGGTAATAGATAAGGCCAAATGGTTTGAAACTATCTCTCTTTAGGTGCTCCCAAACCTAGCTGGGTATACCTGTGTGAATAAGGCAGACTTAAAGTTGTATAACTTGATTGACTTGATGGATCTATTATGATGGAACAAAGTGTGATAGATGAAAGCTTGCTAACTACTCCTATTGAAATGTGATATGTGAATGTTTGAATAATATTTTATAAAATTCTAAAGTAGAATTGGTGTGACTAGTGCCTACTTCTATTGGGCTAATGGAGTTAATATTCATATGATATGTGACTTATTTAATGGATACAATTTAAATTGCTTAGCACTTGTGACTATTCACACCTTGTGCAAATGTGCAAGAGTGTAATTATCAAGTTCTTCTTAGTGATCCAAATGTCCTTTTCCAAATTACTATGATTAATTAAAAGGATTTAATCATGTCTTGCAGGAACTAGTTAACTTAACCACACAAGAGAAGCAAGTGTCCTTTGGTAAATTGAAAATATCCTTGATACATCAATTTAAATAATCAATAAATGACAACCTTGGAGACAACCAGATAATATTTTCAAAGAAATCCAACAAACAACTGACACCATAATTGGATCACCAAATTTATGCATTCTTCTCCATTATATAATTTGAAAAGATTTTACAATGTACAACATGATATTTATTTCGGCAACAGTTCACCCTATCCAACTACCTAACCTATTTCTTTTTTTTTTATCATTTTATTTCATCTCATATATATACATTATATTAGGGTTATGACTCTTCTCAACATTTATCTAGTACAACTCTTCCTTTCGGTGCAACACTTCGGAAAAATAAAATATTTAATTAGTTGCCTTTTGGAAAATTAAATATTTTTAATCTTCATTAACTTTGTCTCTGTGAAAATCATTTCGCAATAAACTTTAATTCCATTGTTGGCGATCTTCAATTTTTCACTTCAAAAAGTAATTACCCGACTTATAACTCCTTTGGTGAAAAATATTTTATCTAATTTAATTGATCATTCCTTAGGGTAAATAATTACCTGTTATTTAATCTTTCTGATGAATTTATTCCCCCTTGTTGTATTTTCTCTCATTTAACTAATTGACTAAAATGATCAACTATTATTTAACTTCTCCGGTAGTAATGTAATTACCCATTTTACCATTTATTTTCCTTTTCAATTTTTTGGTGAAATATTTAACCCCCACATAAAAATGTAATTGTATTTTACACTATTGAGTGTAAAGCTTTATCATTCATGTTCCATCTCAAAAAATCCCATTTTATTTCATTTATCCATTCCATATTGCATTTTATCAAACGAAGATACTCAATAATGTTTTCTTCCTGTGTATTAAAGTATCAAAGTGACTTGAGGAGACTTTTATTTCTTCCATCGATCGTTATTTTCTTGCCGATGAAGTTTCCATCCATGTGACTTACATATTCGGTGTGACTTTGAAATTTTGCTCTGATCATTGTTCTCTCGCCGATATTCCTTTACCACGCCAACTTTAGGGTTTCCTGCTCTATTTCTCCAGTGAAGAATGGTAGTATTTCTTCTTGTTATGTCATTTTGGAAGAAGAAATTAATACTCTCCCATCAATTGTAGACGCTTGTTAATTTCTCATTTCCAAACATCCTCTCTTTTGGGATTTTCCAATACATATCAATTTTCTCTAGCATGGGAGCATCCATCTATTGGCTTTGGCCAAATAACCTTTCATCTGACATCTTCATTTATGAAGTGTCCTGCAACTCTGAGCTGAGAACTCTAACTCTAGTGTTATCTCCAACAATAGATGTATTCCTCCTGTGTGTTACATGCTCATTATCTTCGATACCCATCACTTGATTTTGCCACTACATGCTTAGGAGAATGCCTTAAAGGATCACTATTTTTCTCCAAATTCTCCATTCACAATTCATCATCCTTAGAGTATGTTATCTTTGCTATGTCCAATCTGACAACATTCACTCCTCCTACTTGATCATCTACTCTAGGTTGTGTCACCTTACTCCAATCTGGAGGTGACGCCTTTTAAACCCTAAAACACATTTCCATAATTAATTTATAGGAATGGGCATGATATACTCAATAGTAATGTGTAAGTCTCTATATGAGCATTCCTCTCTTCGGTTTTCCCTCATCAACACTTATTAAGTCTTCATAAGCTCCATGCAAGCCATACCACCATGCAAAACATTAGCTATAGTTTTTTTCTTTCAGAGAAATCAATTACTTCACCCATCGTTTCACTTTCCCATCAGATTCTATTGATGTTCTCTTGCATTCATTTTTATGGTTCTTACCAACATTAGAGGAAGGGATACAAATTTGCTTATGAGTGTTGATCTCTTGATTTCCAAATTCATGCATATTGACAAATTTGTTGTCCACCAACAAGTATTTCCTTGTTGCATCTCTAGCTAAGCTGCGTGGGTTACCTTCAACATTTAAAATACCATACGCCTTTGTATCAACTCAAGTATACCGTCTTTTACATAATGATAATAATAGGCAAAAGGAAAACAATGGAAACTTTCATTCATTTTGCATATGTAGCATTCATCAATATCAAAATCATATATATCATTCATTTCAAGAGTTGTAACCTCAGCTCATCCATTATTTGAGAATCTATGTTTGTTCTCAATGATTGAATTCTCTAAAAAAAAATTTGTCTCCTGATAGTAAATTTTATTCAAATCGCCTTCACTACAAGAAATCTTCTTGCATTTTGAATGCCATAGACTTCCCCCAAACAATTCACTTTGAATAGAAAACAAGTCAATTTTCCCATCGACATCTGAAATTCTTCAGCTTTCATTACATCATCACACATAAATTGTAAAGTTACAAGCCTTATAGATGGTATTATTGCATGGTACTCATTATCCATAATTTTTAGACTAGCTATCTTCTTCCCAAACCTTCCATTGGTGCCCTACATTAGAAGGCATTCTATAAACTAGCTAGGTTACTGTATATAAGAAGCCCCAATTCAATTTCCTTTTTATTTTGATTGTCACAAGTCTTGTGCCATGATTGTGATTGAAGAAACCATCTTTGATAATAGTGGCATCAATACCACTATCCTTCTTATACAAAGAAAGAATAACCCCTACGCATTTCATGTTCTAGCCCATTGAAATATGACTATCCACTAGAGGTGATTTTGAAGTAGTGTACTTGTCCATTTTATTTTGAGTTTGATAATTAAGCCCCTTTAGAATTTCATTTCCCTAGAAAATTAATTATTTTCCCCAAAATCTTCATCTTCATAAAAACTTTCTCTATTCCCACTTGTTGATGCAATCAAATCCAGGGCAAGATTATCAAATAGTCTAATTTTAGGACATCTTATTCCTCATAGTTATCTTATCAAGACTTGAAACGTTCCTAAATCTAAAGTGGGTAGTCCTCATGATTTGTTTTTTATTTCCCTCCTTGTGCAAAATGGGTCAAGTAGCCTTTACTATCATCTTGACAAAATGATCAAAGTTACCTCACAACCATGAAAATGCACTAGTGTGTTGATTTGTGATAGAGGAACATGTTTGCAGGAGGATTTGGCATGAAGTCATTAGATTTGGAAGATATTGATTTTCAAAGTAGCCCAATCAACCTATTCTGAAACTGTGCTTGTGAAAACCATCTAAAGCATGCCAATTTTCCATTTTGTAAAAATGTCAAATCACTTCCTGTGAAGTTGTATCTTGGGGATTGGTTCATTTTTTATTTATGAGCATATGTGCAAAGTGGCTTGTTACCAATCTTCTTTGTTTGCAAAATATCAAGCCTCCAATTTGACCCTTTGTGACAATTTTCTAGAAATGCAGATGTGAAAACTATGCGAAAGCATTTTGCTTTTGGCTTTGTAAAAATACCAAACGATGCCCAAATGCCCCAAAAATTGGCATGGAGGTAGATTTTGGTGTAGAGAATCAAGAGCACCAATTGGTATGTCATAATATATTTTTAGATGCTTAATATTTTCCTTCAAACTAGGCCACTTTAATAGATTTCACTGTGCTGACAACAAATTTTCTAGAAAACCCTTCAACTTGTCGCTTCAAAACTTTGTTAAAATAGTCTGTATGAAGTTGAAAACTAGCATGCACACTCATATGTAGTAGATAAATAGGTCTACAAAATGATTTCACTTGAAATTGCACTGGTTTCATTTTGTGATTTTTCAAAGTGAGCCATTTAAGAAAAAAATTCAACTCAGTTTCTGAGTGTTTTATTAAATTTTTGACATGGCACCTTCAAATTTTGCCAAAATTTGAAGGTTCCAACATGATCCAAGGCTGGAAAGAGCAAATGGTCTATGCCAAAAGAACAATAAATTAAGAATATCATCTCCAACCTTGAAGGGACCTTGTCTTTTCATTTGAAAATGCAATGCATAACAACATATGACCAACTAATCCCCAAAGTGCTCAACATTGAAAGAACCCTTATAGCACAAGGGGGACACCCAGATACCAAGACAATTGACTATCAACAAGTTACAATGACAAACCTTGCACGTTGGCCAAGAAAAATAATGTTATCAATGATGGTGTCATTGACGCCAAATTTATTATTAGTTCCTTGAGGTAGACTACACAAAAAAAAAACATACCACCAACCAAAAATCAATACCAAAAACAACCCACAAATCAACCCATCATCTCAAAAACAACCCAATAATGAAACTGTCAACAACATAAAAGATCAAGGGGGACCACCCGCAAAGAACATATATCCCCCTGAACAAAAATACACACCACTTGGGGAGCCAATCAAATTTTTCATGCAATAGTTGGTAGAAGTGAATCTCATCAAAATCCCTATTTATGAAAATTACAAAGAGGCTCAAGTTAAACTGCCATTGTATAATGAGGAGCACCTTTGCGACTTTAAAAAAATAAAGGGACACATGATATCCAATTGTATGAGACTCAAGAATCTGATACAAGATCTCATTGATGATAAGAACATAACCAATGAATAACCAACCAGGAATCAAGATCTCAAAATACACATGAATGTGATGTCAAACCATAATAAAGGAAACAACAATGGTAAAGGAAAGAGTTACAACAATGTGAACCATATCTATGACCATGCTGTTTCCTCTTTGGATGAATGGGTAATAGTTGTCAATATCAAAGGACCTAGAGATGATTGTGGAGTCAGCACACGTAGCAGAAAAAATTCCATCCTAGGATCTTCACCACCACCCAAAGCAGCTGTTGCTAATCCAAAATCAATCCCTAATAGTTACAATTTCCTAGAACAACTGAAATTGACTCCCATCCAAATCTCCATCATGGAGTTGCTAAAAATATCACTCACCCATAGGGAAATCTTAGAAAAGGAATTGGTCGCATCCTTCATCACCACAGATCTTGATGCACACCAATTTCAAGCTATGATCAGACATAATAATATACCACATCTCCTCACATTCTCTAAGAATGATCTCCCAACCCAACCATCTCATAACTGTGCACTCCATCTTGAAGTTCTAGTCCACAAGAACAAAGTCAAACAAGTCTTGGTGGATGGAGGTGCAAGTTTGAATATTTGTACTCTACAGCTAATAAAGAATTTGGGATTCTCAAAAGATGTCATCAAAATAGGAAAATGTATCACTATCAAGGATTATGATGATCAAGAACAAGTGTCTCAAGGCACCATTGAACTCCCTATCCAAGTAGGGCCAACAATAATGGAGACTACTTGCTAGGTCCTTGACCTTGAAATATCCTATAATATCCTCCTAGGGTACCCATGGATTCATGGGATGCAAGCTTTCACATCCACTTTCCACCAATGTGTCAAATTCCCTTATCAAAACCAAGAATTCACGATCCATGGTGACCCCAAACCATTCTACTATTGCAAAAAATCTGGAGGCCAAGAATTATAAGATCCCCCAAGTCCCAAAAAATGATGAGGGACCCACATCCCCTTATGTTGACCCATCTACCTTAGCCTCCACTTCTAAGACAAAGACACCTTCCATTCAAAACATCCTAGATGTTAAGGTTATAATCCAAGATAATGGGTGTGGAGACTATAAAATGAAAAAGAGTGCCTTTGTGGTGGGAGAGTTACCTCAATCTCCTAGATCTCATAGGAAGCCATAGCCAATCAACACATCTCAAAAATTCAAAGAAAAACCTACCACCTTCAAAAAGTGGGGGGACCTAACCAAAGAGATGGTAGACAAGAAAGATGTACCAAGTCTGTTATATCAAGATGAAAGACCCGTACTTGATCTTCACATGGAAGATGATAACAAAAGACTACAACTAATGTTTAATTGAGGCTACAACAAAAATGAGAAGCTCAAGAAAAATGACAAGGGCCTATTATAACCTATCATTCCCAAGAAGCGCTTAAAGAATCTTGGACTTGGATGTACCCCTATGAAGATAATCATTCATGGAACTAAATCTAGGTATTTGAAGATGCTATTTTCTCAGTTCAACCTTATTTTTGTATTCCCAAACATTTTGTAAGGTAGTGAGCCTTTCTTATTTTGAGCAGTGAGCTCTAGGTAGTGTGCCTGAATGCAAGTGCATTCCCTTTTGTTTATACTTTTAACAGGGTATAATATTGTGGATTAATCTCCACCGTGGTTTTTCCCCTAACAAGGTTTCCACATAAAAAACTTGGTGTTATGGCGTTCTTTAATGTGTTTTCATGTTTCCTTCTATTTATATGTTGTGGATTCCATTAAAATTTAAATATTGTTGTTAGTTTAAGATCTGATTTGAAATTCAAATATTATGGAACACTTATTCACCCCCCCTCTCAGTGTTCCTGGTGTCCAACAATTGGTATCAGATTAGGTTCCTCTTCTGAAGTTTAACAGCTTGAGGTGGATCTTGGATTACAATGGACACTGGTGGTTTTCAACATCAGGTCATGGTGCCACTTGATGATCTTCATCAGACTAAAGTAGAGGTCATAGAGTTAAAAGAAAATCTTGTAGCTACTAAAAAATTCATTCAATCATTGAAGGATAAATTAAATGAGTCAAGGGAAAAGAGGAAGTAACTATGTGGATAGTTGAAGCAAAAAGAAAGAAAAGGCCCAAAATATTTTCATCTAAATCAAACCCTAGAAGAAATAATAGAAGAGTGTGAAAAGCTTGCTAAGGACAATGTTGCTCTAAAGCTTGAGATGGAATCTATGGAAATGAAGTTAACCAAAGAAATTGAAGAAAGGAGGATAATTTGGCCCAATCCTTGAAAGAAAATTATGAGGAATGCATCAGAGTTAACAATGGATTCATTCAGTTGGATATTGAACTACAAAAATCCAGAAACAATGAACAAGAGCTTGAGAGATAGATAGTTATTCTCATAGAGGAGCTTGCTACTACAAATGAGTTTAAGGAGAAGTTTAGGATTAGTTATGCTAAGCTTGATGAGATAACTAAAGGACAAAAGGATGCAAATGATAAGCAAGGTCTTGGCTATGTGATGAGAGCTTCAGATCTGAATAAAAGGACCATGAAAGGAAAACTCAAATGCCAAAGGCAGAAGATATCTAGTAAGGCAACCCAACGCTCAAAAATTTAATAGATATTGTTTTGTTTGTAATAAATTTGGACATATGGCCTATCAGTGTAGAAGTAAGATAAATTATGACACTCCATTTTCTGATCAATGTTTTAAATGCAAAAAGTTTGGTCATAAGTCATTAGAATGTAGAAGTATGTATGTCAATATAAGGAACATTAAACACTACAATTGTGGAAGATTTGGACATGTTGCTAATCAATGCAGATTAGGAGGAAATAAGTGGAATGGATGGTATAGACAAAAAATATGGTATGCTACAATTGTAACAAATTTGGTCACATTGCAAGATTCTGCAAGAACAAAAACATGGATAGGATAGGTTTGGTGTATCAAGGAAGAAATTCATAGAAAGGTGATAAAGGAAAAGGAAAAGAATTTGTGGAAGAGATAAGAGATCATATGAAGGAAACATGCGTAAAGAAGAGTGAATGTGATGAAAGTAATATGGCTATACTAGAAACTCCCTCCGGTAATTCATCTGGAAATTGATTTAAGGCCATTGGCCTAGGGGGAGTTTTCATGAAAATATTTTCTCCCCCGTGTGTAGTTGGTTCTAGATTGCATGAAGTTGTATGTAGTTGTGTTATTCATCTTCAAATGTATTAATGATCATTTGTTGAGTAGGATGAAATCTTGAAGGTCCATAGATGGATTCTACCCTTGCTATATGATAGTGCAGAGTAACCAAATCTTCTAGGGAAAAGCATTTAATGCGATAAGGAAGTTAGGTGTGCAAAGTCATAAAATGGAATTTGGAACCCTCATTTGTCACTGTGCGTCAAAGGAGAATAGTTTGAGAGACTTTTTCAACAGAAAATTCCTAGGTATTTATGTTGATTGTCAATTTTTTACTTATTCAGTGATTGGGAGAACCCTGTTTAGTAAGAAAAATGAAGCAAATCAAAGGAACAGTAACTCTAGATGAATATAGTAGTTGAAAGTTTAGGGATGTAAGAAATTTGTTGTCTACCATCAAATTGAAGAAGATTGGAGGTGTGAAACACAAGAGTTTGGACATTTGGAATAAGTTTCCTTCTTTCATCAATGCAAAAGTGGTTCGGTTTATCTTGAATAAATTGGATGATGATATCCTTACTCTGGATAAACCCTCTAAAATTTCTAAAGAAGTAATCAGAAATCTATCAAGATTATGCAATACTAGAGATGTCCTAGAAAATAAATCGATTCAAAATGTTGAAGTCGGAGCCCTAACCAGAGTAATAGGAGATCAAAGGGCGCTAGTAATTTCAACAATCAAAGATCCATTGACAAGGTATGTTGCATATGGAATCTCTTAAAAAAAATTCTTCAGAAATAGGGAAGGAGCAACCTTTGCAGGCATAGTCTACATTGTGCACAAAATGATAATGGAAGATAAAGACTTTGATCTATGTGGATTGTTGAAGGATCAATTGATGGAGAATGTGCAATTGATGAAGGATATAGATTACTCCTTTAGGTTTGATACCCTAGTTATATGAATTATGATGTATTTCTTGAAATTCTTACCTCATAATGATAATGTGATATGGAAAGAAAATATACCGGTTTGTAAGAAAATTTTTGAGCATTTCAACTGCTATGCCCTTAATATTAGTGTATATCAGGTTATGAATAGTTGACTTGTGGCTATTTTAACTCTTTATTAAGTCATATTATCATTAGTATATTGTTATTTAGATGTTTAGGTAAGCCTAAGACCTATATAGGTGTGTCTAAGTCGGCCTAGGTGATATCCTAGGCATAAATAGGTATATATAGGAGGTTGTGAAGTGTGTTCTCATTAGAGATATTTGGAGGTTTTCCCCCTCAAAGTGGCTTGTTATTCTCAGTTATTATCAAGTATTTGAAGCATATTTCATATCATATTCTTCTATTTTTCAAGTTATATCATAACAAGTGGTATCAGAGCATGATCTTGGCACCGTAGAGGTAAGGTTTTTATCAATTTTGGAGGCGATTTTGGGAAGAGCTTATATTTCAGATTTTAGAGAATTTTTTATAATTTTTAAAGGGTTTTTTAAGAACATATTAAATAATCTGCAGTCCAAATTTCAGAATAATTGGAGTAGAATTAAGCGAATTATTGTAGAATTGGTGTTTCTACATAATGTTTTTGGAATCTGCATATCTCACACATCTTCTCGAATTGGAGTCTAATTTTTATTAGGTTTTTGAAGAAATACAAAATTCAATTACAGTAAAATTTTTAGAGAATTTAATTTTCATTTGTGTGATTTATTTCAAAATTAGTGGTTCCCATCATGACAAGGCCTGCTACAAGGGGCAAAAAGAATGTTGTCACTCTAGGGAAGACTCTTCATAAAGATGGGGTAACAATAGAGGATATTAATCCTAATGAGGAAATTAGTAAGGTCAAGGAAGAAATTTCTTCAATTAATATGGATATGTGTGACCTAAGAGGAGATATATCCAACATACGAAACATGTTAAGCACCTACATGGCTGAACCAAGAAAGGAGCTCTCAAGTGACCAAGGTGAAAATTCTAGGTCAGCTAACATTGACACAAGATTTAGTACTCCTATGGGATCTAGGAATTTATTTCCAAAGGTGGATATGCGCAAGTTTCATGGCAAGGATCCTCTAACATGGATAAATAAAATGGAGAATTTTTTTGAAGTACACCAAATCCCAAATGGACAAAAGGTCACAATGGCTTTCGTATATGTAGAACCAGATCAATTCATTTGGTTTCATTGGCTTTGCACTCATCGAAGGAAAAAGGGGCTCACCATCTCATGGTCAATTTTTATAGAGGAACTCCAAGCACAATATAGCAATAGCGTGACATAAAACTTTAGCGAACTGGCTAAACTTCAACAAACAGGATCAGTTAAGGATTATATTCAACAATTCCAAAATCTATCCTTAAGACTGGATACAATTACAAAGGAAAAATTGAATGATTTATTCTTGGGGGGTCTCAAGGATCACATTCAACATGAGGTACGCATGTTTAGGCCTAGCTCCATAAATAAGTCTTTTATCTTAGCACATAAGGTAGAGGATAAGTAATTGATTCCTAAGAAGCAAGGGGCTAATGTAACAAGAGAGAAAGGATATTCAATACAACCTACTAGGTTGACTCCACATAAAATTGAGGAGAAAAGAGAAAAATGGTTGTGTTTCAATTTTGATAGAAAATACAGTCGAGGACATAAATGTAGTGAAAAGAAATTGTTCTTTATTGAAGGTCCAAGTGAGGAAGAAGAGGAGGAACCCATACTAGAGGATGAAAGGGAGTCAAATGAGAAATCACATGAGTCTCAACCAATCATTTATTTCCATGCACTCTCAGGTTTCAATGCTCCACAAACTCTAAAGGTGGTGGGGTTCTTAAAGAAGCACAAGGTAACAGTGTTGATCGACTTAGGTAGTACTCATAATTACATCAACAAAAAGTTAGCTACTCGTCTAAATTGTTTTATATATCCAACTCTAGAGTTTCAGGTTTTGATTGCAGATGGTGGTATAGTTAGTTGTTCAGGAAAGTTTCATAGCATTAAATTATCCATGAGAGATTATCAACTTGATACCCCAATGCATGTGATATCCATGGGTGTAGCAGATATTGTTTTGGGAGTACAATGGCTTACTACATTGGGAACAATTGAGATGAAATTCCAAGAGCTATTCATGAGATTTCAATCAGAAGGAAGGGTAATAGAGCTAAGGGGGTTGAAGGAAAAATCTCCACAAATGGTAAGCTCTCATCAAATACAAAATTTTCTTAAGAAAGGAGTGGATGGATTTGCGGCCCAGTTATGTTCATTAGAAGTCTCTCAATATAATGCTCCTACTCATCTAGATTTGCAAGCTATAATTGATCGTCACTCAATTATTCTTGGAGATATGCCTAAAGGAATTCCTCCTAAGAGGGATCATGATCATGCCATACTGTTAGTTCCAGGTAGCCAACCACCAAACATTAGGCCTTATAGGTATCCACACATACAAAAGAGTGAGATAGAAAAAATTGTTGAGGAGATGCTAGAGACAGGAATTATCAGGCATAGCCAAAGTCCTTACTCCTCGCTTGTGGTGATGGTACATAAGAAGGATGATACTTTGCACATGTGTCCATATTATAGAGTTCTCAACATGTACACCATTAAAGATAAGTTTCCTATTCCAGTAATTGATGATTTGCTAGATGAATTGAATGGAGCTATGTATTTTACCAAGTTAGATCTTAGATCTAGTTATCACCAAATTCGGATTAAGGAGGAAGATATTTGTAAGTTAAAATTTTAGACACATGAGGGTCATTATTAATTTTTGGTGATGCCATTTGGTCTTACCAATGCTCCATCTACATTCCAAAGTTTGATGAATTCCATTTTTAAGAAGTTCTTGAGAAAGTTTGTGTTAGTATTCTTTGATGATATATTGATTTATAGCAAGACTTGGGAAGAACATTTGCAACATGTGGATCAAGCATTACAAATACTTGAAGATCATAAACTCTATGCTAAGCCATCCAAGTGTGCTTTTGGTCTTAAGGAGTTGGAGTATTTGGGACACATAGTTTCTCATGAAGGAGTAAAGGTGCACCCTAACAAAATTAAGGCTATCATGGAATGGCCTATTTCAAAAATCATTGAGAAACTAAGGGGTTTCTTGGGATTGATAGGGTACTATAGAATATTTGTGAAGAATTATGGTCATATAGTAGCACCTCTCACCACTCTATTGAAGAAGGATTATTTTCATTGGAACGAGTCTGCCAATACAACATTTGAGAGATTGAAGGAGGCTATGTGTACAACTCCAGTGCTTGCCACTCCTAACTTCACCAAGGAATTCATTGTCAAATGTGATGCTTCTGGAAATGGGATAGGAGCAATGCTCATGCAAGAAGTTCAACCAATTTCTTTTGAGAGTCATCAATTAAAGGGTAAGAATCAACTAAAACCTATTTATGAGAAGGAAATGCAAGCAATCTTCCATGTAGTTAACTAATGGAGACCTTATCTATTGGGTAGACACTTCAAGGTTAAGAGAGATCATGATAGCCTAAAATATTTTTTGGAACAAAGACTATCTTCTGAAGAGCAACAAAAATGGGTCACTAAGATGTTAGGATATGACTTTGAGATTGTATATAAGAAAAGGAAAGAAAATATTGTAGTAGATGCACTTTCAAGGAAGGATGAGAAAGATGAAGCCTTGTTGTGTTCCCTTTCAATATTACAAGAAAATTGTGTGGAGGAAGCCAAAGTAGAGTGGAAAAATGATGTTGAGACAAGTAATCTCATCGAACAATTAAAAAGTGATCGTAGTAGTTCAGATAAGTTTTGTTGGAAAGGAGATACTCTTTGGCATAAAGAGTGTTTGTATCTCTGCAAGAATTCCACTCTTAAACACAAGATTCTCATAGAGTTGCATGAGTCTCCAGTGGGTGGTCATTCAAGATTTTTGAAGACATATCATCGAGTCAAGCAATATTTTTTTTTGGAAGGGCTAAAAGGTGATGTTCAAAAATTTGTGGCTTAATGTTTGGTTTGTCAAAGGAATAAAGGGAAGAAAATTAGGACACCAAGTCTCTTGCAACCCTTATCTATTCCTAGACAACATTGGGAAGAGGTATCCATGGACTTCATCACAGGGCTTCCCAAATCTAAATGTCATAATGTCATCATGGTAGTAGTTGATCGCCTTACTAAATATGTACATTTCATTGCATTATCATATCCTTTTACAGCAAGCGTAGTGGAAAAAGATTTTTTGGAGAATATCCAAAAGCTACATGGTACACCTAAGGTTATTATTAGTGATCGTGATCCTATCTTCACTAGTCACTTTTGGAAAGATTTATTCTCATGTTTGGGTACTCAATTGGCTCATAGCTCTTCATACTACCCTCAATCAAATGGGAAAACTGAGGTTGTTAATAAGTGTTTGGAAGGATATCTACATTTTTTCACTTCAAAGGAACAGTCTCAATGGGTAGATTGGATACCACTTGCAGAATGGTGGTATAACACTTCTTTTCATAGCTCATCAAAAATGTCTCCATTTCTTGGCACTTTATGGATATCATCCTCCTTCCATCACATCATCAATAAAGGTGTCACCAAGAGTTCAGGTAGTAGAAGACCACTTGCTTCATCAACAAAAAGTACTTTCAGGACTCAAGGAGAATTTAGCCATGGCACAAAATTGAATGAAACAATAGGTAGACCAACATCGTAGTGAAAGAAGTTTTGAAGTTGGGGATTGGGTCTTCTTGAGATTGCAGCCTTATAAGCAAATCTCACTAAGGAAACAAAATAATAATAATAAGTTTTCTCCAAGGTATTATGGTCCATACCAAATTATGCAAAAGATCGGTAGTGTTTCCTACAAGCTAGAGTTGCCACCAACAACAAAGATACATCCAGTTTTTCATGTTTCCTATTTGAAGAGGGTAATTGGGCATAATATTCCCACTCAAACAACACTACCAAAGCTCGATGAAGAAGGAAGAATCATTTTGGAACCAGAGTGCATTCGTCAAACACAGACAAACAAGCTGAGGAATAGAACTCTCACTGAATATCTCATTCAATGGAAGAATTTACCAGTTGAAGATGCCACATGGGAGGACGAGGAGTTCATTCAAAAGAATCCAAACTTGATTAGCATTGAGGACAATGCTTCTTTGAAGAAGGGGGGCATGCTACGCCCTTAATATTAGTGTATATCTAGTTATGAATAGTCATCTTGTGGCTATCTTAACTCTCTATTCTAAGTCATATTATCATTAGTATATTGTTATTTAGTTGTTTAGGTAAGCCTAAGACCTATATAGGTGTGTCTAGGTCGGCCTAGGTGATATCCTAGGCATAAATAGGTATATATAAGAGGTTGTGAGTCTTGTTTCATCATCAGGTTGTTAAGTGTGTTCTCATTAGAGATATTTGGAGGTTTTCCCCCTCAAAGTGGCTTGTTATTCTCAGTTATTATCAAGTATTTGCAGCATATTTCATATCATATTCTTCTATTGTGCAAGTTAGATCATAACATTGACACTTTTAGAAATGGTGAACAAGTTTATGATAACTTCTTTAGAAAATTGTTAGGAAATTTTGGTCTAAGTGATATTCCTCTCCCGATAAAGTAGTTGAAGTTGGATCATCCTCCGGTAAGGCAGAGAAAAAGCAGAAAAAAGCAAGAGAGTTGGCTGGTGTCACTCCTCGGGCACCCAAGTCAACAAAAGTTGATGGAAAAGGTAAAGATAAAATGGTTGTGGATATAATGGATGAAGATTTTGAGGAATATACACCAAGAGACGAATTGAAACCAGTTGAACTGAATGTGATAATAGCAGAAGAAAGTGATGAAGAAGGTGCTTTATTTAAAGAAAAGATATTGCAAATTGTTCAGGAAGAAGATGGAATGCAAGAGATAACCAACATATGGATAAATGGACCATCATATGAATAGGTCTTCATTGAGGAAACTCTAGGAACATACTTTATTGATAACAACATTGAATTGGAGAGTCTACATAATATACTTCTAGAAGAATTGTTTGAATGTATCAGGGAGGCTATGGACTCTGTGCCTTTATATAGGAAAGAAGATGAGATAATATCAAATCTAAAGGTATTGTTTAGGCTATCTCTCACCAAACTGAAAAATAAAATGAATGTGTTAAGACAGTGCATTGACTTAGCAAATAAGATCTACAATTACTTTCTTAGGTGGCCTAATGTGGTTGGTAAATACAAGGACAAGTTGGAGAAAATTGAGAATGAGATTGTCAGAATTGGTAAGGACTATAGTATGTTTTAGGACAAGGATGGAGTAGTTAAGAAGAAGATTCATGAGTTGGAGGTTGAGAATGCAAAGGTTCACTTTGCCAGAAACACTCTTATGGACACTTTTTGGAAAGTGAAGGATCATACCGAATTTAGACACTAGAGAAAATGATTGAAGTTCTGATGAAAGGAGAAAAGATGGAAGAAGTCATTTGCATTCTCGAATCCCTTGTCTAGGCCATCAACAAAACATTAGAAAAAAATAGTCTGATAATAGTTGTTGGTATTGTAGTGGATCTTGGAAGAGATTTCTTCTAGAAATGAAAGATAAGTATAAAATAATTTTTTGAACTTAGTAGTAGTTGAAATTTTTTTGTGGGGCAGAAAATGTAGTGCAGTAAAAATATTAAAGGAAAGAAAGTAGTGGAAGTTTTTTCATTGATGTCAAAGGGGGAGAGAATGCGGTGAAAAATGCCTTAACATCTAAAGGGGGAGCAGTGTTTTGTTGTGTTTTGAAGTTTTGACTTTTGGTTTCAACACTTAGTCAATTTTCACTAAGTGTTCCCATCAATGCCAAAGGGGGAGATTGTTGGCATATGGCTTTGGGAGATTTTTATTGGTTGCTAGTATTTTCATTGATGGCAACTGAAGTTATTAGTGTGGTCCGCAATTTAGAAGTAGCACATACTAGTAGGAAAAGTAGAAGACAATATACTACTAGTAGAAAGCATGAGGAACAAAGTATCTCATTGGTAACGTGGTCTAAATACTTCACCGGATCATTATTTTGTTGTGTCAATCCCCAGGGAAGCTTTTCAAGCATGTATGTTACCTAATTGGTATGTTTTGTAATGTTGCATTGATCGGTGTACGAGTTTGGAGATTCGGTAGAATGGATTATTGTTTATTTTTTCATTATGGCTGACCTAGTGTATATAGTGTGTCATGGATGTATAAGGAGTAGTTGTTTTAATATTTCTTGTGTTAGGAATTTTGATTTGGGTCCATACTATAGTGTAGCCGACTTGTGTGGTTAAGCATTAATTCTAATTGGTGATTTGAGCTTACTTGTGGAAGAATATTATATTTTGTTTAAAACTAACATAAAGTAATGAAAACCTGTTAGCAGATATATGTATGAGATCGGTTGATTCATTTTAATGTGAAGAGAGTGTGAGGATGTGAAGAAGTGTGAGAATATGTGAATGTGTGTGAAGAATAATAGATGTGTGTATGAGTATTAGAAGGATTTTAGAAGGGAAGAAAACAAAGTAGAGAAGAGCAAAGCAGAGCAGAAAAATAGAGTCAGTTAGAAGGGTTGAAGATTGTTTTAACTGAGCTTCATTGGAACTAAATCCAAGCATTTGGAGATGTTATTTTCTTATTCCAACCTTTTTGTTGTATTCCCAAACATTTTGTAAGGCAGTGAGCCTTTCTTATTTTGAGCAGTGAGCTCTAGGCAGTGTTCCTGAATACAAGTGTATTCCCTTTTGTTTATACTTTTAACAGGGTATAATATTGTGGATTAATCTCCACCGTGGTTTTTCCCCTAACAGGGTTTCCACGTAAAAATCTTGGTGTTATGGTGTTCTTTAATATTTTTTCATGTTTCCTTCTGTTTATATGTTGTGGATGCCATTAAAATTTAAATATTGTTGTTGACAGTTTAAGATCTGATTTGAAATTCAAATATTGAGGAACACTGACTCACCCCCCCCTCTTAGTGTTCCTAGTGTCCAACAGACACTATGGCTACAATAATATTGTTGTTGGATATCCCACACAACATTCCTAAACATGAATTCCTTGTAGAGAAACTTCTCATACCAACTTTTGAGGTACTCGAATCTGAGTACGTGTGTGAAATCATTGGTCCTAGTTGTTCAAAAAATGAGGAAGAACATCTCACTTTGCTATTTTGTGTTTTCATTGATGTCCCCATGATATATGAGTTGCAACTACCAGATTAAGTCTAAATTTGATCTGCTATTCTGGACCGGTATGAATATCACATCCTTTGGTATTTTGGTCTAGAATTGTTTGTTGTTGATTATTGTTGCGTGCGGTTTTGGGAAATGATTTATGTATGTTGTAAGCATGAACATTCAAGATCTCATGTATTCAGATGCTCGTATGGTGTATCAACATTATTCTATTGATTGCAATTTTACTATTAAGTATATCCTTGGCCGACCTAATGGATAAATAATGTAATGGTGAATCAATTTTCTTTTGTAGATATATGTGTGACCTATCTTAGGTCTATGCTAACATGATGTAGTGCGTTGAGCATTTGAATTGTATTTTGTGAATATTTTGTGAATGATTAAAGCTGACATTTGGTATTTTGATGAATAAGAAGTGCATCTAATAAGGCCAACCTAATTGATGCTTGGGGATATATCGGGTATATATATTGGTTAGTTTTTGAAGAATGGATAATAGATGATAGATTTGTGAGTACGAACATGAAGAAGAGTGAATATGATGAGGTGTTTCAAGTTAGTTTATCAAGCTTCATTGGAACTAAATCAACACTTGTTAGGTGTACTTTATCAGTTCATTTTCTAGCTGTAAGACATTTTGTCATTCTAACTCTATAGGTAGTGAGTCTTTGTATTTGGACAGTGAGTCCTGGCAGTGAGCCACCCCATTTTATAATATCTTATAACTGGTTATACTATATTGTGAGCTAACACTCACTGTGGTTTTTCCCATTTTTTGTTTTCCACGTAAAAATCCTAGTGTTCATATGTTTTGTGATTTCATGTTTTGTTAATGCTTTTACTTATATTTGTTGTAATATACATCAAAATAATTGGATGGTACTTGTTTAGAAAATTTAAGAAGATATTACTTTACCCCCCCTCTCTGTATCTTGGATATTTAACAATTGGTATCAGAGCTTGGTTCCTTTAGAAAATCCTAACAGCTTGAGAGAGGTCCTGAAAATGGAAGAAATGAATAATAAAGATGAGCACCGGGTTGCACTTGAGGATCTTGAAAAATTTGAAAATGAAAATAGAGGTCTAAAAGAAAATATTAAGGGTGAAAATAAATGTGTTCATAAATTAAAAGAGCAATTGAAGAAGTTCAAAGAAAGGCATAGGGAAGTAACTGATCAGTTGAAGCAGGCTAATGAAGAGATTACCAGTTTGAAGGTTTAAGTAGAAGAGAAGAAAAAAATTGAAGAATGTCTAAACAAAATGATACAAAGAAATTTTGATGAGTGCACTAAGCTTGAACAAGAAGTGGTGAATCTGAAAGTAGATCTGGAGAAAGTGATACTCTATCAAAATAATTTCAAATATAGCTCAAACAAGCTTGATGAATTGATTCTAGGGAAGAAACCGAGTAAAGAAAAAGGTGGATTGGGAATGGAAGGAGGTGAAAAATATAATGA
>VDFB02254242.1:0-27829 GCA_007258455.2 Sequoia sempervirens | reverse complement strand
AATTTGAAGGATGTTTTGTAACAAAACTACAGATTTTGGGAATGCAAACTCTCAGGAATCATGACCATGTTTGGACGACAATCCCATTCATGGTAATCAGTGAATCGCTTAGTCAATGGCTGAGCGAATGTGTTTATTTGGTAGCGGACAAATACCCAAATGCACGACTGGTGTGTTACGGTGAAAATATTTCAGAGAATGAGATTATTTCTTGAAACCCGGTAACGGGTGGCAGAGTGTAGTCGGTTGATCATCACATATGAATATTCATCCAAAGGTTTAGTGTATTCGTTGGTGTTGGCTGTGCATTGCATCAGGAGTTTTCCTGTGGTTTGTATTAGATGGTTTAGATGACGCGGATTGGCATTTGAGTAACGGTGACTGACATTTGAAAATCATATCTTATTGGTGTGTTCTCTATGAGTCGTCATCCAACACATATCTTCTATGGGCATCGGGAGCGGTTAGTGATTTAGCCACCGTAGGAGACAAGGAGGTGTCCCGATATCGGGCGTGAACATTTGTGAGTCACAGACCGTATACACCATAACAGAGGAAGTTCGGGATACACACTTCATCATTATAAGTATACACTATTGTATTCGAGACGGGCCTGTATCATTCTCTCCTGATGGTTCATATTCACGTTTGGTAAGGATCATATTCCAGTGAGACCATTGACGTTGGAGTTGGCATCGCAAAGCTTCAATCTCTTGGAGTATCATTGAGGAGTTCTATCATTGTGGCGTCTCAAGGCACCGGCAATCTCTTGAGCCATTAGAATTATTGCTATTCCTCCAATCATTACCGGTGGCTTTATTAAGTGTCAATGTGCTAGGTAAGCCATTTCTATTGTTGCTTGGTGAATCGAGATTCCTATATGTTCTCATGTTTATACTGAACGAAGAGCTTCTCAGGAGTCCCCTGTACTCTGTTGACCTTTCCATTGGCATATACATTGGATGTTTGAAGAGCACGGGCTACGGGTATGCCTTGTTGCTAGACAACCAATATTGAAGGGTCAAAGAGGCCTATTGAGTGCGGAACCACTGCTTGTTTCCTATCAAGTGCTGAAGTTATTCTCAGGTCAGAATAGTATTTTATTAATATTCCCTTTGGTGTCGTTTTGAGGAATATTGTGCCTATGTGTATATTTGGAGACATTAACTGAGTTTGGAAGAATACATTTATGTGTGACTTTGAAAGTTAATACAAAGGATCATATTTATTTTTGCAAACAATTTTGTTTTGATATAGTAGTTGAACATAAATATAATATTCTGTGGGCATGCAATTTTTGGACTCTTGATAGCAGTTACATATAATTGTATCACTGACTATGATATTAAACATTTTGAGAATAGTCTTGAATCGAGCATTGAAGATCACTCAGTATAACATATAGTTTGACAAAAGTTGCTCAGTCAAACTATAAGAATCGAGGATAATCTTGATCCACTAGGTTGGGGTCATTACAGAATATGGCCGAGGCTCTGAACTCTCGGATATACGCTGGGATGAGGTTTTATACAAGCAAACAGTCTTCACGGTAAGTTGGATCTAAGACCTGCCAAGGAGGAGGAACCCCTATCCGAGGTATGGGCTAGGAAACAGCTTACTAGAAACAACAAATTACGATGTTTTGGCCAACAAACTTGCTAAGGAGGAGGAACCCTTGTCCGAATTATAGGTTGAAAGTCAATCCATTAAACAACATCACATGATAACTTTTGATAACAAATATCCGAGGAGGAACCGCTATCCGAGGAGGGATATGAAACAATGAGCCATTTAAACACAAGACGTTATGGAAGAACTCAAATCTTTAGATCAAATTGCATGTGCCTTTTGATTTCTTTCTTCAAGCTTTCTGAACGAATTACAAAGATTGGGACAGCAAAGGCACGAAATCATGCACAATTACGATCAACGAATGAACTCTCATCCAAGAGTGAACAAATATTCGCTTTCAAAGCTATTGGCAACAATGGCGCAACAATTTTGCATAGCAAGTAAAGGTTAAAAAAATAATGAGCCTAAGGCTCTTATTTATAGAACTCAAAGGAGTAGGTAACCCTAAAATCTCCTTAAGTTAACAAACAGTTCTTGCCAATCAATTAAGCAAGATTTATTCCTAAAAAGGGGGAACGAACAGTTAAGAGTCATCTGGAAATTACTTCAGTTGACTGAAACTAAACTAAAGGTGAACTTTAATACAAAGTATGCCTCCAAAATAGACATCCACGTTTAGTGGAGATCTGAGATCCACAAATTATGGAAGTCAATTAGACATCCTTAATTACTGGGATCTAACAATGCATGATTTGTGGGATGTGGAGTTAACTTGGAAAGGGGCATGAAGTTAACTCCAATTACATTTAATGTCTTCTTGAGTTGACTTGGAAAGAGGCATCAAGTCAACTTCAAGTATCATAAATGCCATTTGGAGGGTAGGACATTCTTTTTGGTGCCTTTACAACTCACCACTAGTCAATAGTGTTTCTATCCATTCATTGACTTCTTCAGCCTCTGGGTAGTTAATGCTCTGCAAAATGATGACGTGGCGCTTGAGCATTACTTCGCCTGTCGTGAGTTGATGCGGGAAGTCTATACACTGGGCAGCTGCCTCATCGAATCTGGTAGACAAAGCGACCACTTTGGCCAACTTGCAACCATCTGGATTATCAAGGAAGGTGCTGCGGATGACATCTCTGAACTGATTCTGCACCGTAACCATCTCAATGTATTCTCCTCCCTCGCGCTGATATTCTATGTGAGGGAAGGGTATTACCAACGTTCTTGTGAAGTTGATAATATTTGCGACCACCCGTCGATAGTCAATCAGTTCTACTGAATGGGCATCATAGGCTTTCACCTTGTATGACATCTGTTCTTTCCAAGCAAAGAGATGTTACTTGTTTTCCTTAGAGTAGACTGACTGATATGCCAATTGCAAGTCTACAATTGTGGTTTCATCTCCTGGCCTCTTCTCTGCTATTCTTTGATTTGATTGCTGAATCTCTGCACGAAGTCCATATGCTTTATCCCGTAACTAGTATAGATTCGCTAGTATACATTGCCCTTTGAGAACAAACTCCTCCACTTGATCTCTCAAGTTTTTTCCGTATGTCATCAGCTGTTGATGGTTTTGCTCTGCGGGAAGATCTAGCAATTCTTGTGGTAATGCCGAGATGTTTGGGGTGCCGTGCATTAAGCTGGAAATGTACAACCTCAACTATTGGTTCTCAGCCTTTAAGGCTGCTTTGTCTTTTCCATCCTTGGCCATCCTTTCTTGGGCACTCATTGAGGTGATTCCGAGAAGGTCTGCCTCCATCTGTCGTGTGGTCTTTCCGAGGTTAAGTTTAGACAATGTGAAGTCTTCCACTTGTACCTCATGTATGCTTTTATCTTCTGGTGGGGTAGTAGTCTCTATGATGAACTCACATTTTGCATTCCTTTCCATGTGAACCCGCTTCTTCAACTTCTTCTTCTTGTGGGACATGGTTGAATTCTGTGAAGTCAAGCTCATAGGAGGGCCTTTCCCTCTTCCTTCCTAGGAAACCCTCAAGCCAGATAGAATCTCGGCTAGCTTCGCTAGGAGGAATATGAGGCCCTTGAATGCCCGAAGTATGAGACTGTGCTGGAGTGACGTCTCTCGGTGGCGAGTTCGAGTCGATGGGGACTTGTGACTGCTGTGATGGTGGTGATGTAGGTGGCTCTGTTTCTAGCACAGGCACCGTTTCTGCTGCCGCTTCTTCTGCTTCTTCTGCTACTGTCTGTTCAACAACTATCTCTGCTACTGGCTCTGGGGTAGCAATACCCATGACTATTTCGGGATTGTGTGTGGCTGTCTCCACATGTATCCCCTGTGTTTTGGCCTTGTATGCCCTACCATTCTCATGCCTTTGGGGAGATTGCACCATTGCTTCTTCCTGGGCTTCTTTCTTGACGTGGAAGGTGGTGTAGACTGAACCTGTGGTAGCTCTGTTCTGGGAGGTACCACCTTTGTTTTCTTGCTGTTGAGGTAGAGTTGACTATTTCTGACAACTCTACTTGTCCTCTCCTCTATAGATGGGTTATCCTTTGTGTACCAATCCACTCTTGGGAGTGGTTTTGAGTCAACTGAATCTACGAAGAATGAGGGGAGAATGACTTCCCCTTCACCATTAGATAAGCCTTCGATGTCTTCTGACATAAAGTCAGCAATTTGCGAGAGCCTGAACCTGCTATAATTCCTTCTTCGCAGTTCATACTCATCGTCACAATTGACCCAGTAATCTTCCATAGAAGATTCATGTGATGGGCGTTGCTTGAGATGTGTCGCATAGAGGCCTCTGAGATCATATGACCTCTCAATGAGGTACTTGAGATTAAGCCTCACCGTTTCTTGGCTCATCAACTTGGCATCTGCCGTTGACCTACATCTATAGAGTCCCATCTCAATGGGGAAGTTCATAGCTGTCTTCTTCTTCAAGCGCAAGTGAATGAACTTCGGATAACTGCCTTAGGAATTCCATGAAAACTACCCTATTTGAAGGGGAGTGTGGCATCATGGTGGGGTGACCAATGTAGTCGTACACGCATATGTAGGTGAAGGTAGGGAATTGGATAAACCAATCCGCCTAGTCCACCATTGCCTCCTTGGCTGCTTGTGAAATACGTACGTGCATCTCATGGTCTAGATCTCGTACAGTGTGCATGATGAAGAGGTCACTTGTCCTTCTGACGTGTTGCTTTGCTTGAGTAAACTCAAGACGTGAAAAGTGTTCATGAACCTTCTGCACACCTAAGGTTCCCACATTGTTTAATATCCTGAACTCGCTTTGGAAGGCAATCGGTTACACCAGGTAAGAACACATGTGGAACCTATGAGCTTCTAGAAACCCGGTAGTCTGTTGGTGAAGTGTATCACTGATCAGAGTGGCCCAGTCGTAATGTTCCCTCTTGCTGATGATTTTTGCAATGACATAATACATCCATGACTGAAATTGATTGCCGTCCTCCTGTCCAGTGATTTTGCTGAGTAGAGTGATTAACATTGCATACTCATCTTTGCATTCTCCTCGCCCAACCAACTTAAGCAAGTTAGCCTTTTTCACTTTCAGCCATTTTTCTGCCATTATTCCTTGGCATTTGCTCTTGGATGCTTCAAATGCTTTGTCACAATCTGTCACTGATATGACCCTGCTGGTAGGGCAAGGTGGAATATCAAAACGTTTTTCAATGTCCTTTGTCTTTAAACTGTAGATTATCCTCCTATCCATTGATCTGATTTCTCTCGTGGTAGGATTGTAATGCTTAATGCAAACGATTACAAGCTCCACACTTTATAATGTGATGGGGATGGACGCAACTTGAAGCAACCCAAACTCCTCTATGTTTTGTAACGTGATCTGATTCATGCCCTCCAAGTCTTCTGTATCAACCACTGGGTTTACTTGATGTAATTCTGTGTCAGTCGTTTTCAGGTAATCATGTTACAAGGCCGTCTTGGTCTTGTATTGTACTTGAGAGTATTGCATCTTGAATAACTTAAAGATTGACTGCACACTTGACCCTATTCTGACAATTTTTGAAAACCCCTAAACATAGCGCCCTGCCGAGAAGTATTTTTCCAGAAAAAATTTGGCACATGGGTTTTGTTCATGCTTCAATGCTGAACAAGCCCAGTTCCTCAGAATTTTGATTCTGAAACTTTTTCGGAAAAACCCCCAAAAATAGGGGCAACAAGTTTGCTGATTCTGGAAAATCTGACGAGATGGGTTTCACTGGAAAATTATTCTGAATTTGCCCAGTTGATCAGATCTGTGGTAGCCTGCTGATTTGTGTGACATGCAAGAATACCTAAGACAAGAAAAGAGGAAGTAGACAAAAGATGGATTGGAAGTTTTTAATCTGACTCCCTGAGAAAATTTGTCTCTGAATCCAACCTCTAATTAGAAATCATCCTCTGCCTCTGATCTTCAAGAGATATTGAATAACTATTGGAAACCTTTGCTAGTTCTAAAAATGGCGTCCTGGAGAGCTTCTTGCTGTTTTGAATCTACAACCTGCAAAGAAATAATGAAAAAGGACGCTTAGATTTGCTTTATGTAGACTCAAGCCTGAATCCTTGAAGTTTGGGTGCCTAACTCATGATCTAAGCTTGATTTGGCCTGATCTGGAGTTCAAAATGTTGATTTCCATTGATTGTGGGGTGAATTGGCTAAGTTTGCCTCCAAAATATCTTAACTGAAGTCAACAAACTTGCCTTTGACCTTTTTAGGCATCCCTTTTGAGTTTGAGTGCTTTTCATCATTTTTGCCATGTTGAATGACTTGTGTTTGATCCTCGCTCCAGATTGATCAGTTGATCCTGAGCAGCTGTTGATAGATTCACTGTTGAGCTGGATCCGTGCTGAAGAGATGTGCCTAGGAAACCCTAAGCCGGAAAACTGAGTTTGAGGCTCCAGAAGACTGGGCGCCTTTCTTCAGCAAGGGCGCTTTTGCACTTGCCTTAGTCAATTTTCAGTGTCTGTTCTTCAACTTTTTATTTAGATCTCCCGTGCTCTGTTTTGATCTCCTCGTTGACTGACAAGTTGGATAATCATGCTTGACGATTCATCAGGTGACGGGCTTAGTCCTGAAAAGGATGGCTGGTGTCTCAGTTCCTGAAAGCCAGTTTAAGGCCTTGGCGAGCAAGGGCGCCTTTCTTCTTTAGGGGCGCTTTTGCTCTTTTGATCAGTTATTTGAATTTCTTGTCGAAAACTGCCTCAGTTTGATCTTCGTCATTGGATGATTGCCTTGTCAGAAACTTTTGTAGATGGTTTCGTTATCGAGGTTTACCCAAACAAAGGTGGTCATCTTGGAAGTCCGTTAGCCTTTCGTTAGCATCTAAGTGCCCAAAAGAAAGGGCGCCTTTCTTCAGCAAGGGTGCCTTTTTCAAGACAAGCTGTCGTTTCTGGATGTTTTTTATAACCTCTTTGCCTTTTGTCGACAATTGCCGGTGATCGCCTTATCAGATAATCTCGCTAAATGTTTTGTTGTCGAGCTAGCAAGAGAACGCCAAGGATGACTGCCTTGGATGATTCAAAAGGCCGTATTTGACCCTTGAAGTTCAAGGGCGCCTTTCTCTAGAAAGGGCGCTTTTCTTCATTTTGAGCTAGTTTCTCCTTCGTAGCATTTCCAGAGTTAGCAAAATTTTGGCCTTTTCTGTTTTCGAGAATCTTCTTCGTCAAACAACATCTTTTTCATCCTTTTTCGGCATGGTTGCGTTGTTGAAGCTTTTGAACCTTAGCTTTCAGCACCTGGTACTGGCCAATCTGCCATTAATGGTTGTAGAGCTCCTAACTTTGTTCCTGAAAAATAGAAATAGACCCACCAGAGTAAAACATGTCTTTTGATAATTCTGACTTGATTAGTGTGATCGTGAAGTCGATTAATCCTATCAAAATCATTTTCAATCATTTCTGGGAAGGTCCTATTTTCAGGGGATTCCTTGAAAATAGGGGTATGAAACCCTAATTTTCAATTTTTTGAAAATTTGCACATATGTTCCTTGAGAGAAACCCACAAAGACCCTATGTTTGGTTTGACCTAAAATAGACTTTTGACGACATTTTATATTATTTAGCTCAATTTAAGCAGAATGCCAGAAAATTATTTTGGGTACAACAAAACTGCTTTTCTAGGCCCGTCACTTCCAGAATACCCCCCTCAAAATTAATTAGGCTATCCAATGAATCCAACAGTCAGATCATCAGACCTCCTGAATGGCCAGAAATAGGAATTCATCCGAAGAATCAGAAAGTAGTGTAAAGTTGAAGAAAATGAAAAATGGCTGTCTGGAGGACTTGGGCGCCCTAGGTAGCCAGGGGTGCCCAAACATTTTGTTTACCCAAAATAACTTTTTGCTTTTAAGAGACATTTTTGTTAAAATGACTTAGATCATGTAAAAATGTTTTCAAAAGTATGTTTTAGGTCAAACAGAACATAGGGTTTTTGTCAAGGAACATATGTGCAAAATTCTGAAAATTTGAAAATTAGGGTTTTGTGCCCCTATTTTTAGGGAAACCCCTCAAAATAGGACCTTGCCAAAATTCATTGAAAATGATTTTGATAGGATGAATTGACTTCACGATCACACTGGTCAAGTCAAAATCACCAAAAAGTTAGTTTTACTTTGGTGTGTCTATTTTCATTTTTTAGGAAGAAAGTTATGAGCTCCGCAGCCATTAATGGCAGATTGGCCTGTACCAGGTGCTGTAATGTCCCATTTTGGGATTTTCCCTAAAAACACAAACTTGATGTAGTTAGGGCCTTAACTTACACTCACCTGTTGTAAACAAGGTAAGCCCATTGGCTCAATATGTTATAAGGAGAATTAAATAATGATAAATTATCTAAAGATGATAATTCAATAGGTGAACTAATGTTCTAATTTATGAATGAAGGAATTATGAGAAAGAAGTCCTGTTTGATGGCAGATTATTCTTGAGCATATCCTTTGGATATTGGTGCATATTTGTTGCTGAGTTAACTTAATTCATTGGTCGGAAAGTTGTATGTTCCAACTCCACGGTGATTTACAACTTTATATCTTCTATTGGCTTCATCCATGTTATCCTGTAGTTGTTTCATGTGAGTCATTTGGAAGACCAACAATCTGACAGATGGTTTGCTGCTTATGCCAATTCTACAATGCTCCATGCTCTTCGTATTCTAAATGATATCTTCTTGTATTGTCTTGTTGTTCGATCTGATTAGTCTCCTGGATGTCTCTATTCTTTTACACCATCGCTGCTGCTCTCTATTATGTTATCACCATCTTAATATAGTTTAGCTCTGCTTATATTTGTCATGTGCCTCTTCAACTCATCGTGGCCCTTGTATGACACTTGCACAACTGTGTAAATAACTCTACTCCCTCCCACCATCTTTCCTTGATTCCTTTATTCATTCCCTTATCTTCTATAGATTGTAGTAATATTCCAATTACTCGTGATTCTCAGAAGCTATCCCCCGTATGCTGTTGGAGACCTCCTTTTTGAAATCCTCTTCTTACTTCCTTCCAATTCTGATAGAAATCCCCTTAGCTATGAATGCCGCGCTACTCCAAGACAATATGGCTTAGTTCCTTTATACTAGCGGCTAGGAGAATATGAATCGAAACATATGTGCCTTGTCTCATTGTTTGATGATCTGGCGGCTGAATATAATACGATTTTTCCATATGAATAAGTCGCTGTAATTTGTTGAATGTTCCAAAGCATAGATTCTTTAGCGTGTCCTAGGCTCAGTCTTCAAGCCGATACCTCTCAACATTCCTCTGTCAATAGCGGCTGAGAGTATTCAATGGTCCGTGGCAGATGATTTGTCCTTGCAAAAGACAATGATTGAGAGAAATACTTCACTGAGATAAATTGCAATCCTCCTCCCGCAAGGAGGCTGGAATACTAGTCGGGCAGATATGGGACTATGTGAAACTTCCGCAGATGTATGAAATGCATAGATTCCCTTTTTTTTTTCCCTCCTCCTCTTAGAATTGCATCGTTCTCCTTTCATAGCCTATGCTGGGACATGTCTCTCCCTTAATCGTTGCTTCTTTGCTTGGAATCGTCACCATCAAGGGTCAACTCTTTTGACTGATCCCTTAGTAATAGTGTTTGATTGTTTTAATTGCTTGTGCTTAGGAATTCGGTAGTATTTGTCTTCATCTTGGTATTATTTATATGTTATAGTTTATATTTTATTTTATCTTTCTCTTTCTATTTCTTTGTTGTATATTTTCCTTTATTATGGTTTATGGCTTTATATATATATTTATTAGCTTATTTTATATGATTTTCATGTATTAGTATTTAGATCTATATATAATTATAATTTACTTATATTTATATTTATTTATTATAATAGTTATACTATTTAGTGTTTATATTTTAGTATTTTTAATATTATACTTAATAATTATAATTATAATATTATCTTTGATAATTATAATTATATTAATATATTTCATTTATTCATTCGTATTTCAATGCTTAGTTATTTTTCATATTTTGGTGTCCTATTTCGGGGACATGGCATGCTGAAAGCTATGCTTCAAAATCTTCAACGAAGAAGCCATGGCGGAAATACTCCAAAAAGATGCTATCTCACAGAGGGGATTCTCAAAATCAGAAAATTGCAAAAATTGGCTAACTCTGGAAAAAGCAACGCCTTGCTACCAAGGAGACAATGCAGTTACACTTAGGAAAAGCACCCCTACTGAGGAAAGGCGCCCTTGAATCTGAGGCACCTGATGAAGTTTCCAACCACTGTTGTCTACATGGCATCTGCTCAGCTCTCTCCCAGCTTCACGATCAATCCAGCTGGACGTCCACAGGACCTGTCAGGCAATCAGAGGTGGAGATCAAGTAGAAGACACCTAATGGTGAAAGCTGAAGGAAGAATATGAAAAAAATGGCTAAGTGTTGAGGAAAAGCACCCCTGTTGAGGAGAGACGTGTTAGCTCTCAAAAACGTAGGTGAGAAAACCTCAAGAGGTTGCCAATCTCTTGGTACGTTTTAGGGTAACAAACAAGGTCAGATGTTTTAGACCTTCTACTCTTCAGGTGCTGCTAGACCTAGGCGGGTGTACCTATACGAATGAAGTAGACTTAATGTGCTTATCTCTTCGAAGTGCTTTGCCCACAATGACAGATGGAGGTGGACAAATAAAACTAAATTTGGTATAAATTGTATAGCAATATTCAAGACTAAATCCTAATATGTTCAGTTAACAAATGTAAAGAAAATGAATGAATCTAAATGGTGAAATGCAGAGACTAGTGCCTTATTGGGTATGCGGAGTCAAATGAAATAGCAATGGGCAACCTCTTTCTGGAAAACACTCAAATTGTTGGCATATGTTTTGTTTATAACTTGTATAAACATGCAAGACTGTGATTGCTAAGCTCTTCTTAATAATCTAGATGAATTTCCCTGATTATTGTGATCAACCAAAAGGATTTAATCTTTTCTTGAAAGAACCAATCAATTAACCACACAGATACAACAAATGTCCACTGACAAATTGAATATAAACTTGTTATACCAATTTAAACAACCAGAAAGCATCAATCTTGGAGACAACTTAGTAATACTTTCGATAAGCACAACAGACAATTGACACCAGAAATAAGCAGCCGCATCAACTGATTTTCATTGATATCTCCATTTTGAAATCATACATCATAGTCTCTGTTCTGAGAATTTTATTCTACTGGATCCATCTCTAATCTATCTACTGTATCTAATCTAATCTATCTCCTCTTTTACAATAAAAAAATGGATATTTATACATTTGTTTCTGAAAAGAGACATCGCTTCGCAGTCCAAATGTCGGCCAACAGTATCGGGTTTCATTTAACATGCGCCAAACACTCGCCGAGGCATCCTGTAGTCATACCGATCCTCAATGTTACATCGACAGTCATCCTTTTGTTCATCGCAATGAAGTCATGTCGCCTTATCAACACTTTAAGTCTCACCGAGATATGTTCTTTTATATACTTTTTGGTCGTTGTAACATTCTGTTGTCGGGGAGACGTCCCATAGAATACCTCGTCTCGCCGAGAAATCTCCTTAATGTATGTTCCGGTCGCCGTGACAATATCATTCTCTCACCGACGGAACACTTCGGCGTGACAAACGGGTCGGCAAGACTGTATAACCTTACTCCGATAGCTGTTGATATAATTCCCTTGCGCTTTGTTGGCGAGACCAGAGGCGTTCGGTGAGACCTCACACCAATAGAATCTTTTTGTGTTTTGTCGGCGAGACCCAATGCACTCGCCAAGACCACACTCCGATGCAAAAGTCTCTCACCGAGATGTATATCCATATCGGCGATCGGCAAGACACATCAAACTCGCCAAGACCTCATCGCGAATACCTTTTGTTTGGCCGAAATATGTCCACGTGCACATGGTCGGTGAGACAAAACCCATTCGGTGAGACCACAAACTGAATATATTTTGTTTGGCTGAAGTGTTTGCTCGTTCTGTGCGCCGATCGGTAAGACAATATGATTCTGTTGTGACTTCACGCCGAAGAAAAATCTCTCACAGACATGCTCCTTCTGTCGCCGGTCGGTTAGACAATAAGATCTCGCCAAGACCCATGCCGAAGAAGACACTCTTGCCGATGGGAAACCCTTAGTCCCGGAAACAAGAAAAGTGTCTTGCCGAAAGGTACCTGCATGTGAATTCCAATCGCTTTGACAACCCCGAGGTCTTGCTGATAGGCAACAACAGGCGTATATTAACAAGAATGCAATAGGGGTCAAGGAGACCTTGATAATCTTATGCCGATATAGACCATAATGTGAAATATTCAAGACTTGATGGATTTTATGGGACTACATGGCCAAATATGGGAAAAATTATTAAGAAGAAAGACCCTTGTGCTTATGGTGAGGACTAAATTGGAAACTCAGGGGTATGAACAACATGTAAAATACATCAGAATTTTACAGTTCTAACAAGATGCCCATCTTTTTGGGCAGTCAAAAGCTGTCTGCAAGCGTGGTGACCTCCAACATGACCTTCGTTTCGATCAATCTCAATGACGACACCGTCAGCAAAGACGGCAGACAAATCAGACACCTGACGACAAAGATCAAACTGGGATCAGTCTTGAAGGTTTACAACATGAAAATCATGAGTCAACAAGCCAAAGGCGCCCCTGCTGGCCAGGGGCGCCCATGCTTTTGGAGGACTTAAACAGACTTTTAGGAGTTATGAAACCGGTCATCCTTTCCAGGACTAAGTTGGTTATCCATCCCATGTTTCAGCGAGATCATCAGACTCATCAATCAACAATGATCTCAGATTAGAGTATGGAGGTCAAAATGAAGAAATTGAAGAACAGTCAAGAAATTGACTAAGTCTGAGGCCAAAAGCGCCCCTGCTGAGGAAAGGCGCCCCTGATTTGAAGGCATCAGATTTAGTCTTTGAGCTTTTCAGCTCCCATGCACATTTAATTAGGGTTGCTGAATCTTAGCAGTGAATCCATCAGCATCAACTAAAGATCAACTGAATGACTGGGAGCAAGGATCGAACAGAGGCACTTCAACATGAAAAAATGATGAAAAATTGTTCAAAACTCAAGGACGCCTAAAAATTCAAAGAGAGATTTGTTGACTTGAGTTAGAGATTTTGGAGGAAAACTTGGCAAAAACGTCCCACAATCAGTGGAAATCAGTTTTTAGAATTCCAGATCAAGCCAAATCAGTCTTCAATCATGAGTTGGTGCCCATATTTGATGCATTTAGGCATCAATCATTATATAATCAAGCTCGGCGTCCCATTTCATTATTTTCTTTTGCAGGTTGAAGGCTATAACAACAATTTTCTCTCCAAGACGTCTTTTCAAGATCTGACAGAGGGTTTTGACCATTCTTCGTTATTTTTCGAAGATCAGTGGCAGAAAAGCATAATTTCTCAGAGGTTGCATCCAGAGGCATATTTTTACAGAAAGGCAACAAATAATTTCCAATATTCCTCTTGTCTTCTTCCTTTCTTCTGTCTTAAACTTCTTGCATGTCAATAAAAACAACAGGCTATCACAGATCTGACCAACTGGGTATGATTAGCATAATTTTCCAGCAAAACCCATCTCTTCAAATTTTCCAGAAACAACAAACTTGCTACCCCTATTTTTAGGGGTTTTTCTGAAAAATTTACAGAATCAAGAATCTAACGAATTGGGTTTGTTCAACATTGAAGCACGAACAAAACCCATGTGTTGGATTTTTTCCGAAAAAATACTTCTCGGCAGGCGCTATTTTGAAGGGTTTTTAGAAGTTGTTAGAACAGGGTCGTGTGCACAGTTGATCTTTAAGTTTTTTAGGATGTAGTTCTCCCAAGTACAATACAAGACCAAAATGGTCTTGTACCATGATTTCCTGAAAACGATAGACACAGACTTGCATAACGTGAACCCAGAGGTCAACTCAGAAGATTTGGAGGGCATGGACCAAATCACGCTGCAAAACATCAAGCAATCTGGATTGTTTGAGGCTGCGTCAATCCCCATCACATTACAAAATGTGGAGTTTGTAATCGCTTGCATTAAGCATTACAACCCTACCACATGAGAAATTCGATCAGTGGATGGGAGGGTGATTTGCAGCCTTAAACCTAAGGATGTCGAACGGTGTTTTGTTATTCCACCATGCCCGACCAATGTGGTCATATCAGTGAAAGAATGCAAAAAAGCATTTGAAGTGTCAAAGGATAGGTGTTTGCAGTGAATGCCAGAAAAGTGGTTAAAAGTAAAAAGCACCAGCTTGCCCAAGAATCTTGGGTCTGGAGAATTCCGAGGCGAGTATGCAGTGATGATCACTCTACTCAACCGAATCATTGGATAGGAAGATTGGAACCAATTTCAGTTGTTGATGTACTTCATCATCACTAAGATTGTCAGCAACAGAGAGCATTACGACTGGGCCACCCTCATCAGTGACACACTCCACCAGCAAATGACCGGGTTTCTAGAGGCTCATAGGTTCCACATGTGCTCCTATCTTGTATACCTGATTGCCTTCCAAGGCGAGTTCAGGACATTAAACACTGTGGGAACCTTAGGTGTGCAGAAGGTCCATGAATATTTTCCACAACTTGAGTTTACACAAGCAGAACGACATTTGAAGCGGATAAATGATCTTTTCATTATGCACACCATACGAGACCTCGACCATAAAATGCATGTACGTATATCACAAGTAGTCATGGAGGCAATGGTGGACTGGGCGGATTGGTTCATCCAATTCCCCACCTTCACCTATATACGTGTATATGGATACAACGGTCATCTTGCCATGATGCCACGTTATCCTTCAGATAGGGTAATCTACATGGAGTTCTTGCGGCAATTAGTCGAAGTTCATTCTCACCTATGCCTTAAAAAGAAGCCTGTTGCAAGCTTTCCTATAAAGATAAGACTCTATAGATGTAAAACAGTGGCTGATGCCAAAATGTTGTGCCAAGAGACAGTGAGACCCAATCTCAAATATCTCATTGGGAGGTCGTATAATCCAAGAGGCCTTTATGCAGCGCACCTTGAGCAACACTCATCACACGAGTCTTCCATGGAAGACTACTGGGTCAACTGTGATGATGAGTTTGATGTACAAAGAAGGAACTATAGCCGGTTTAGGCTCCCACAAATTGTTGACTTTATGTTAGAAGACATTGAGGGCCTATCTGATGATGAAGGGGAAGTCATTCTCCCCTCATTCTTCGTGGATCAAGTGTCACTCACAACCACTTGGAAAAGTGGAATGGTATGCAAAAGAGAACACATCTATAGAGGAAAGAACAAGTAGGGTTGTTAGAGACAGCCAACTCTATTTGGACAACAAGAAAACAAGGAAGGTCGTACTTCCCCGAACAGAGCCACCACCAGTTCAATCTTCACTACCTTCCACATCAAGGAAGAAGCCCAGACAAAAGCAGTGGAGCAATCCTCCCAAAGGGATGTGGATGTTAGGGCACACAAGGGGAAGAGCACAGGAGTTATATGTGGAGACAACCACATTCTTGAGATAGTCATGGAAACCACTACAGCCAAGCCAGTGATTGAGATAATCATAGCAGAGATGGAGCCCATAGCGGAAGCAGTCGAAGCGGATACAGTGCCTGTGATAGAGATAGAGCCTCCTACTTCACCACCATCGCAGCAGTCACATGTCCCCATCGACTAGGACTCTCCACCGCAAGACATCACTGTAGCACAATCTCATTCATCAGGCATTCAGGGGCCTAACATTCCTCCTTCCAGTGAGGCTAGTCAGGATTCATTTTGGCTTGAGGGTCTCCTAGGAAGGAAGAGGGAAAGGTCGTCCTACCAACTTGACTTCACAGAGTTTGATCATGTCCCTTAAGACATGCCAACAAATAAATTGAAGAAGCAAGTACATGTAGGAAGAATGCAAATAATGAGGTTGTCATAGAGACAACTGCCCCACCTGAGGACAAAAATATACACGAGGTAGAGGTTGAGGACTTCACATTGTCGAAGGTTAATCTCGAAAAGACCACTCATCAGGTGGAGGTAGATCTTCTTGGAATTGCTTTGGTGAGCGTTCAAGAAAGAATGGCTAAGGATGGAAGAGACAAAGCAGCCTTAAAGGCTGAAAACCAACAATTTAGGATGTACATATCTAGTCTGATGCACGGTACCCCAAACGTCTCAGCTTTGCCACAAGAATTGCTAGACCTCCCCATAGAGAAAAACCATCACCAACTGATTTCATATGGAAAACACTTGAGAAATCAAGTGGAGGAATTTGTTGTCAGAGGGCGGTGCATGCTGACAGAACTATACCAGTTGAGGGACAAAGAACATGAACTTTGCGCAAAGATCCAGTAGTCAGAACTAGAGACAACAGAGAAGAGGTCTGGGGATGAAGTCATAGTCATAGATTTACAAGTGGCGTACCAATCAGTTACTACTATAGAGAACAAGCAACATCTCTTTGATTGGAAAGAACATATGGCATACAAGTTGAAAGCCTATGATGCCAATTCTGTGGAACTAATTGAGTATCGATATATTGTGGGCGGTATTATCAACTTCGCAAGAACGTTGGTAATATCCATCCCTTGCCTTTATCAGCACGAAGGAGGTGCCTACATTGAGCTAGGCACAGTACAAAAACAATTCCAGGATGTCGTTTGTAGCACATTTCTCGATGACCTTGATGGTTGCAAGTTGAGTAAAGTTGCAGCCATTTCTACCAAGTTGGATGATGTAGCTGCCAAGTGCATAGAATATCAACAACAACTTGTGATAGGTGAAGAGATGCTAAAACACCACATCATCATCTTGCAAAGCATTAATTGCCCAGAGGCTGAAGAGATCAACGACTGGATTGAAGCACTGTTGACCAGTGGAGATGAGGTGTAAAGCACCCCAAAAAGGATGTCCTACCCTCCAAAGTAGCATTAATTGTGACTGAAGTTAACTTGATGTCCCTTTCCAAGTTAACTCCAGGTCCCACAGATCATGCATGTCAGATCCCATTAATTAAGGATGTCTATTTTGACTTTCACGAATTATGGATCTTAGATCTACACTAAATGTGGATGTCTATTTTGGAGGCACATTTTGTAATTAAGTTCACTTGTAGTTTAGTTTCAGTCAACTGAAGTAGACATCCGATTGACTCTTTTTTTAGTTTCAGTTAATTGAAGTAGATTTCTAGTTAATTGTTTGCTCACCTACTTTTAGACATAGGAATAAATCTTGCTGATTGGCAAGAACTGATTGTTAACTCAAGGAGACTTTAGGGTTGCCTACTCCTTTGAGTTCTATAAATAAGAGCCTTGTGCTCATTATTTGTTAACCTTTATTTACTACGCAAAATTGCTGTGCCATTGTTGCCAACAAGTTTGAAAGTTCTTATTTGTTCACTCTTGGATGAGAGTTAAATTGGTTTGATGAGCAATTGTGTATGATTTCGTACCTTTGCATGTTCCAATTCTTTGTAATTTGTTGTGAAAGTGTAATGTCCCCATGGGGACCCCTGTGCGCAGGTTACAAGGCCACGTGTCCGTGGGATTAGCGTGCATCCTCGTAGATTCTCTGGTGGGGCTACGTGCCGCCACCCTTAACATCCTGGGTAGCCGCCCTTACCACCAGGCTGGTCTTTTGGTGTAGTGGTTGGGCCTTAGTGGTATCAGAGCCTAGGTCTCGAGGTCGAGACCCGCGGAGCGTGGTGGGCTGTAATGTCCCCATGGGGACCCCTGTGCGCAGGTTACAAGGTCACCTGTCCGTGGGATTAGCGTACATCCTCGTAGATTCTCCGGTGGCCTTACCACTACACCAAAAGACCAGCCTGTTAGTAAGGGCGGCTGAAATATTCCGAGCCAATTTTTTTCAAATTTTCAATTGCAACAAGCAGAGCAATCCACAGTCGTTAGGGTTAGCTCTAAACCAGAATGATACTGAAACAACTCTAACCAGAATGTACACCAGGATCCCGATGAGGGCAAGATGTGAGCATTGGTCAGAGGATCTGAATGTAAAAACAGAACTGGAAGGAACTCTAACCGAGAATGGCGCCGATGATGGCGAGCATATGATCAGAGGATCTTCTACCACTACAAGTATTGAAAGGGAACTCAACACCAAGTATGTGCTACCCAATCCAGTATGGAGTTGAGGCGACCATATGGCGGAGTGTAAGAATTACAATGCTATGAAAGGAAATAAGCAATGATGCTGAAAATACTTGACGCCAAGAATGTGCTTTCCAGACCGAGACGGAATGGGAGCTACCATATGACGGAGATATAAATTATTACAAAGCTACTTCAGAATGTAAGATAAGCATTACAAATCAAAATTAAGCAAGATTAAGAACTGCTGCCAGTACCACTGTTCAGCTTACAATATGAGAAGAATTCGCCTGCCAAGAGCATGAAGTTAGAACAATTCAACGAACATCTAATAAGAGGATTCTCCTTGCTTAATGAAGGTACCAAGACTGATTTCTTCACTCAAGAACCAGATTTAAGATTCTGATTTGTACAGATCTGCACTTTTAAATGTAAAACCAGCATGCTTGTAATCCACTAATTTGCTCGTATAACACCCTAAACAGACCCAAAAGACTTCAAGTTTGATGCAATGGACCTATAAAATGATGGCGCCTAGTTTAGTTATAAGAAAAGGCAGCTAAGAGTGGCTATTAATTAATGGCACGGATCCCAAGGCACTCCAGAAAGTGCGCCCTACAAGGAATGACGAATTTGCATTATAAAATCATCAGCTTCATATTAAAATCTGCAAATATTCATGAAGGGTCGCCTCCAACAGAGAAAACCAATGAGACAATACCCAGAACAACACTTTTTGTATTTTTTGACTTGTGATTAAAAACAATAATCTGCTATGAGGAAAATGCAATTCTAGAATCTCACTAAAATGCACAAATCTGAACTACAAAGCCACACAATGACAATAATGCAGAAATCTTGATACAAAACACTCAGACTATACTATCTCACCACTAGTCGCTATCTTTCAAGCGAGAAGCAATGCCTAGCTAGGAGGCTTACATTCCTCGAAGCAATCCCACAGCCAATCCGGCAGCATAACATTCCTGTAGATAAAAGATACCTCCAAAGAAGAGAAGGAACCTTCTTTATAGAAAGAAGAGAAGACTCCGGAGCCTTCTAGAAGGTGCGCCCTAATCCCAAGCTGCTTTTAGGTTTAAACTTTGACCCAAACACTTTCTTCCCAATGGCGTACTTTCCTTGTGAAATATTAATCACTTCTCTTTTTTTAAATAAAATATAATCTTCTTCAAAAAGGCGTCCATTTTCCCTTTGAGCAATTATAAACTTTAGAAATATTAAAATATTTCCTTCATGAGAAAATACCCCTCAAAGTCCCCTTCTTTAAAACAACTGTTAAGTTATAACACTAGGCCAAAGGGGTATTTTAAAAATAAAACATTTTGACTTAAAATAACTTATATCTTCGAAATGAACCCCTTAAGCCAAAAATGAGAATTACCCAATGAACTGCCAGAAGAGGAAAGTTGACTGAATTGATGCCGACTGGACCACTGCTAAAATTAGAATTTACTAAAAATAGTAAATTCCTGAAGATGCTCAGAATGCCAAGAAAAACATACCACTGCGAAGCCCTCTGAAAACCCAGAAGGAATCCAGAATCCAAACACCCAAACTCCAACAAGCAAAACCCTGAATTTCAAGAGAACCCATCAAACAGCCGGAAACCCTAATTCTGCCACTGACTAGCCGACAACACACTGGGAATAGGCTACCAATCACTGAAAGGTGAAGGGCTAAAAACGGGGACATTACAGTACCTAGATGTTAAGGGTGGCTGCGCAGCCCACCGGAGAATCTCAGGATGCACAAATCCCACCCGGACCATGGCCTTGGCTGCACAGGGGTCCCCGGGGGGACACACACCCACCCGCGCCTCTCTCGAGACCTCGGCTCTGATACCACTAAGGCCCAACCACTACACCAAAAGACCGCCTCGGTGGTAAGGGCGGCTACCAGGATGTTAAGGGTGGCACGCAGCCCCACCGGAGAATCTACGAGGATGCACGCTAATCCCACGGACACGTGGCCTTGTAACCTTCGCACAGGGGTCCCCACGGGGACATTACAGAAAGCTTGAAGAAGGAAATCAAAAGGCATATGCAAATTGATCTAAAGATTTGAGTTATTTCAACGTCTTGTGTCTATAACTTGTTTCAATCTCCTCCTTGGACATGGGCTCCTCCTCGGATATTTTGTTGTTGACAGTTATCGTTTGATGTTGTTTAATGATTTGTCTTTCAGCCTACACTTTGGATAGGTGTCGTCACCTCCTTGGGAATCCTGTTAGCCAAGTCATCGTACTTTGTTGTTCTAGTGAGTTGTTTCCCAGGCTATACCTCGGACAGGGGTTCCTCCTCCTTGGCAAGTTTGAGATCCATCTTACCGTAAATTGGGCAACCATTAGTGAAAATTTCTTGACAAGGTTCAAGCCTGCTGAAGACAGTAACTGGTTGTTCACCCAACTTTCCAATTCAAAGATGAGAGGTCATTAAACCAATGCGAGAATTTGTGGCAAGATTTATCTCTTAGTCACACGTCTTTCACATACACTCAATTCGTCACCTGAAATCTTGTTGAACAGTTTCATAAATGCTCTCCCATCTGAGATAGCCTTCTTCCTAAGATTGGCTAATGAAACAGAATTAGAGAATGCACAACAGTGTGCCATAGAGTTTGAGGACAACATGATTACTTCTGGCAAGATGAAGACGGATGCTATCAGGCCTTTGGTTCAGAGTTCTGTAGACCCACTGCTATAGAAGGTTGCTAACGATATGACTATTCTGAAGAGGCAGTTGCCTACTCAGCCTGTACTACCCATCCAACCCGCACCACTTGCGTTGCCCGCACCACAACTGTATCAACCTCAACAACCATATCAATCTCAACAACCGTATCAACCAAAGAGAAATAATTTTCAGCCTTACAACAATTATAGGCCACGAGGGCTAGCTCCACCAAAGCAAGCGGCTGAAAATACACAAAATGCAGTATTTTGCTCCTTTCATGAGACCGATGCACATATTGTCTCCACATGTCCTGAAAACTTAAGAATGAATCAACTAATGGGATACACTGAAGCTGCACCAAGTTCCAGTTTTGTACCAATACCAAGCTCAAATGTTGTCTTACCACAGTCGGACAACTTCGATGGCGACTCTAGAATGGGATACTTTGAAAGTGAACCTGCTATTAGAAGAAGAAGATCCCCGTCAGTACTCTCTTGCAGTGAATCCTGAGAATTTTACAACACCTGTGTTCACACGAGCTCAACATTTGAAAGCATAGAAAGAAGATGAAGAGAGACTGAAAGCACAAAAAGAAAAAGGAAAAGAAGTGGCTTCCGCTTCTGATCCAAAACCTTCACAAGAGAACGTGAAAGTAATTGCTCAAGACACGTCTTCAACAAATTTTGATATTGTAGTCTCCTTGATGAAAACAAAGGTGCAGATTTCTCAACTAGAATATCTCCAAGATCATCCAGAACAGCTGGATAGACTTCTTAAGTTTGTGAAGAAAAAACCTGTCATACAGCTGACATTGCTCAAATCATCCGTATCAGTGGAAGAAAAGCCTAAACCCTTTTATATCTCTCTGTATATAGGGGCTTTCAAATTGAGCAATTGTGTCATCAATTTAGGAGCCTTAGACAACATCATGCCTCTACAAGTGATGAATGCTCTAGGACTTTCGTGCACTAAGACAAAAGATAAATGTTATTCACTGGAGTCCAAGTCGGTGTCATTGGTTGGACAGTTGAAAGATGCTCAAGTGAGGTTGGCGGCCTATCTCGAGAAAAAGATAATGATGACTATCCTAGTAGCTGACATTCCAGCTAGCTATGTGTGATGTTCTATATTAGAAAGCTTTGCTCTCAGCTCAAAAGATGTCACTTCAATGTAACCCAACTTGAAAAATAATATATTTCAGAAAGATATCTATATTCTGCTTATACTCAGATAAAGTAATTGATGTAAATGATCTATATAAACTCAGATGACAATATGAATGATGTTTATTTAACTGTATGTTATCAACTATACTTGATCAATAGATGCTTAGGCAATATAACCCGTATTGGATGTAATGTGAATTATGTCTGGAAGGTTAACCGATTATGAACAATATGCAGATCTTTATAAACTGTCTGAGTTAAGTGTCGTGTATTATCTGGTCTCTTACGTTTGTTTCTTCCTTGGATTCACTGGGTGATAACAACTTCACTCTTCCTTCTCTAGCGATGCTCTCCAAATCTCCCTCTATCTATTCGACCCTTATGCTCGGCTTGATTTTTGATGGAGAACCGAAAATGCTCTAAGTCAAATCTGGTTGATTATTATCTCAGTGTTCTCTTCTCGTATCTCCGTGTATGTCTTCTGGACTTCTACCGCATCTCCATTTGCATCCATTCCCATATGCGGCTGGAGGCGTGTCTATTCCAGACGGGTCTCTTCCCAAATACTACGACTCTTCAACCAGCGGCTGCAATCAGTCAGAATTTAACAAATCGATTATGTAAAGATTTAATATAGTATTTGCACAGTTCGACCTTGTGATATATAAATACTAATTATAATGATTTTAATATAATATATATATATATATGGATATATATATAAATATATATAAATGTATATATATATATATCTCTATGTATGTATGTATGTATGCTTTAATAAATCATTTTATAGAAAGGTATAAAATTGACTTAGCTTATATTTTTCTATTTTGATGGGGACATCACACTATGGGATGTTATTAAGTAGAAGCTTCTGCAAGGACCTCGGTGGGGAGATACAAATGGATTAGTCATCTGCAACTATTCTATTAAAGAATGGTACTCTCAAGCTAGAACCAGAGCCCAAGTCTTGATTTGCGGTGGTGAAGTCTCAAGATCCTCAAGCTCAGATTCTATATCAAGAAACGAGGCTCGGTACCTATGCTATGCTGTCAGAGATACCTGAAGAAAGTCAAGAGATTGCATGTTCTGTGGAAAAATCAGTAGATGATCCCAAGCTGTGGACTCTGTAGTTTTATGGGAGCTGTTGTACTGCTGGTTTAGGAGCAGGAGTTGTAATAATTTCTCTTGAAGGATGGTTGTATCCATTTGCATACCGCCTACAGTTCGAATGTACGAATAATACGGTAGAGTATGAGGCACTCTTATTAGGTCTCAAGAATGCAAAGGATATGGGTATCAAACAACTCAAAGTTGAAGGTGATGCGGACCTGGTCGTGAAGCAGGTCAGAGACCAATTCCGAGTAAGAGCAGATCGCCTTCGGCATTACAGAAATAGGGTGTGGAATGGAATCAACTGGTTTGAGGCATTTGATATCAAATTTATTCCACATCTAGACAATAGCAAAGTAGACGCCCTTGTGGTATTAGCTTCACTTTTCATGCCACATTTTGACATGCATTTGCTATTGAACTTATATATAGGCCGGCTGTCCCTGACAACTGCGACAACTAGCAGGTCTTCGATGATGATGACCACATAAAAGAACTTCTTGGCATGGAAGACAATTTCAAAGGACTGTTCTTTGAGGGCAATTCATCTTCTTTCAAAGAATCAGTAACAGAGGTTTCCGATGTGCCAGAAGCTGCAGAAGATGCAGAAAACCTAGAGGAAATAGATACAAGCATTATCTAGTTGAAGGGTAATAAGATTCCCAAGGGCTTGGTATCCTTGGAGAATATTTTTGACAAGCATGACAGATACATTCAAGATCAGAAGAACTCGAGATAGGACCTCTGCTGAGCACCATCAAGTAAATATTGGTATAGATGACTAGCCTTGGCTTGTTAATTTAGGCAATCGCTGCACCGCAGAGGGGAGTAAGAGGTTTATCTCTCTGTTCAAACAATACCGAGATGTCTTTGGCTGGTCCCATGAAGACTTGAAATTTTTCACGCCAAGAGAATTGTCTCATACAATTCCTCTTAAACTTGAAGCAAAGCCCTTCAGGCAAAAACAAAGACACTACAATCCACGAATTCAAGATACAATTTATGCGGAAATTTAGAAGACGGTGGATGGAAAAATCATTTTTCCAATTCATCACTCCACTTGGGTGTCTAACATAGTTCCTATATGTAAGAAAAATGGAGAAATCCAAATTTGTGTGGATTTCAAGAACTTGAATCAATCCTCCCTCAAGGATAATTATCCATTACCAAACATGGAGTATACCTTGCAGACGGTTACCGGTTCAGAGATGTTGTCTTTGCTAGATGGTTTTTCTGGATACAATCAGATCACAGTGGCTAAAAAAGATCAGTTCAAAACGGCGTTCACTACCCCATGGGGTACATTTGCATATGAAAGAATGCCCATTGGCCTCATCAATGCCGGGGCTACATTTTAGAGAGGCATGGATTTGGCGTTTGGAGACTTGAGGAATAAAGTAATTGTTGTCTATCTTGACGACCTCACTATTTTCTCAAAGATACGGGGGGATCATTTTTCACACTTAGGGAAAGTGTTCGAGAGATGTAGGTACCACAAAATTTCATTGAATTGTAAAAAGTCCATCTTTTTGGTGACAAAGGGCAAGCTGCTTAGCCACATTGTCTCCAAAGAGGGAACTCGAATTGACCCTAGCCGGGTTGAGTCTATCAAAAACTTGTCTCTTCCAACAAACAGATCAGGGGTACACTCCTTTGGTAAGGTAAATTTCATACGAAGGTTTGTACCGGACTTCTCATAGCTAACAAAAGATATAGCTGCTATGATGAAGAAGTTCGTTTTCAAATGGACAGAAGAAGGCAAGAAGGCATTCGTCGCAATAAAAGAAGGTATCAGTCGAGCACCGGTGCTGGTCCTTCCTGACTTTAATAAGGATTTTATCCTTCATTGTTATGCATCAGAACATACTTTGTCTGCCATACTGATACAAAAGCTGAATGAAGAAACTGAGTCTCCAATTGCTTTCATGAGCAATAGTTTTAAGGATAGTGAGTCACGATACTCTCAAATTGAAAAGAATGCATATGCAGTGGTCAGAGATGTAAAGAATTTCAGGTTTTATATCTTGAATTCCCACGCAATTGTGTATGTCACTGATCCAGCGGTTAAAAGCATGCTAACTCAACAAAGAGAGGAAATTGGGTCGCAAGAGTGCAAGAGTATGACTTGGAGATCAAGCCGACCAAACTCGTTTGTGGGAGAGGTCATTGTCAGTTGATAGCAAAGGATGGTGATAAGAAGCTCCAGGCCGAGGGTGAACCTGAAACTAAACCTGAAATTAAAGAGGATCTTCCTATAGTCCTACTTGTTGAATCTATCGAAGAATCGTATACTGAGATATGGTACTTCCTAACTTATGGTGAATGCCCAAGACACCTGGACAAACAATAGAAGAGAACACTAAAGCTGAAAGCGCAAAATTATGTGCTTATGAATAACGTTCTATACAAGCGAGGACTTGATGGAACATTTTTGTTATGCGTCAGCAAAGATCAACAACAGCGGTTGTTGGAAGCTTTTCATAGTCAAGCGCGCGGTGGCCACTTTTCTTCAAGGGTTACGACATTCAAAATTCTGCGAGCATAGTTTTCCTGGCCAACTATGTTCCGCGACGCATGTGAATGGGTGCACAAATGTCAGTTGTGTCAGCAGTTTGTTGGCAAGATGAAGTTGGCAGCCATTCCTCTTAGGCTAGTTGTCATAGACGCTCCATTTCAACAATGGGGTTTGGATTTTGTAGGACCTATCAACCCACATTCCAGCAATGGGAATATTTATGTCTTGATAGCCACAAATTATTTCACCAAGTGGGTTGAGTCCATTCCAACCAAACGGGCTACTTCCGAATTCGTGTGTGACTTTTTGAAGAAAAATATTGTTTCGCATTTTGGGGTGTCGCTCAAAATTGTGAAAGATAATGCAACATGTTTCTCATCGGAGGAACTACTAGAGTTCTATTTTGATCACAGTATTACTTTATCACATTCATCAGATTATTACCCTTAGGGTAATGGGCAGGCTGAGTCATCAAACAAAAATAGTCACAATTGTACTTAAGTTAGTTGATTCCAGTCAACGACCTTGGCACAAAAAACTCTATGACGCTCTCTGGGCTAACAAAATTACTCCCAAGAGAGCCAGTGGTACTTCACCCTTCATCATCATTTATGGTACGGAGGCTATGCTACCTATCACATTGGAGTTGTTCGCCTTGCATTTGGCATCTGCAGTAGAAGATGGGTGTTAGAGTAATAGGTTGTTTACTTAATTAGTTTAATCATATTGATTAATTAATTAAGTCACCTTTACTTTATTTCACTTAAGCTAAACTTAGGCCCTTTAATAATTAATTATTCATCCTAGGGTTTTCAAATTAGGGTTTCGATCTCCTTTCTTAAGGATTGATCTCTTTGTAATTATTCACTTCTTGGTTAATGCATTTTTGCTTTATGTTTGCAGAGCACCATTCTTGTGTCTCTTGATCTCCTTTGGTGACAGGTTATTTGCTTGCAGGTGTTCATTGGGATTATAAGGTTGGATTATCAACTTCTACATAGTATCAGAGCTCCAGGTCTGCAAACTTCTTATTCTTTTTTTTTTTGTGAAATCTTGCCTTGAACCAGTTTTTCAGTGCATCTAGGGTCAAATCAAACCTCTCCACATAATCCAGAGTTGCTGGAATAGTCAAGATTGACCTTTGTTTTGTCAAATTTGGCTTCCGTTTGTCAGATTTGTGAGGCTCTGAAGAACGTGCTTTTTTTGCTAGATCCAGTGGGTGCCTGATTTTTCGGCGTGTTTTGAGCCCAAACAGACCTCACCATTGCACTCAGAAGGGCCAAAAACCCCTATTTCCATATGTAATTTGTCAATTTTGGAGCAAGTCACCCCAGGGCAAATTTTTTTTACCTAGCAAGGGCCATATGGCCTCCTACACGCATCTCGAGGTAAAATTTTCGTAGAAAAAAAACATTTTTTTTCTGCAAAAATAAATTCAAGCAGTTTTTTAATTGTAAAAAAATATTTTTTTAAAGCTTTAAATTTTTTTTAAAAACTTTGAAAATTTTTGGTTTTAAAAAAAAGTCAAAAAAAAGGGGAGGTACTTGCGAAGGGTATTGCACAGGTCCGTACTTGTGCAACCCTACGCAAAGGTACCTGCGCCCCATGGGGAGTGGTGGGGTGGCCCACGTGCCCCCCACTAATAATTTTAAATTTAAAAAAAAAATAAAAAAATTCATTGTAATTTTTTTATTGTTTTTTTTTAAAAACAATTTTTTTCAAAATAAGCCCAATTGGGAAAATGCGGTGATGGCCATTTGGCCGTCAATTTTAATCCTGTATTTTTGTTGCGACGGTCATATGGCCGTCAATTTTTTTTCTAGCAGTCTGTGTAATTGCTCTTTCAGGGCAGTTTTCTTCCGGAGGCCATAACTTTTGCCCACGGTGTCGAATTTAGGAAAACGAGATATCGTTGGAAAGAGGACTCAGAGTACTTTCTAGTGGTGTAGGTATATTTTGCAGATTTTTTCTCAGGGCCCTGTTATTTCTAGTCAAAATCAGATCTTTTTTTCTAGAGTTACCTTCAGTGTTTTCAACATAACTTTTTGCATACGATATCAAAAATGGGCAAACAAGATATCGTCGGAAAGCTGGTTCCGAGATCTTTGCAGTGGTGTAGGTGGTTTCCAGATTTTTTATTTTGGTTTTTTCCAGAAATCCTTCTTCTCAGCTGTCCCTTTTGGACCTTTATTGGC